>JAMKCH010038129.1:0-15422 GCA_023653785.1 Ophioderma brevispina | reverse complement strand
TTTGATGATTTTTGAAATTTATGATTTAGCAAATCACTGATAGTGCCTTTAACACACAGTTTGACCCATGCAAATTGTCTATTTTAGTTCTAGACAATTTTAAGCAGTGAGACAAAATTTTGCACAACTGGTATAGGTTAGAAAAGAGAAAAGTGCAAGAAGGTACTATTATCTATGCAAAAATCAGACAAATCCATTGCAGGGAATTTGCCATATAAGCCTCAAAGGTCATGATTTGTATGTTCTAGCGCCCCTATAGCATCTGCCCATTCTCAATAGAAAAAGACATGTAAAACTAGATTTTTTTTAAGAAAAGTCATCTTTTCGCCCGCAAATGAATTTCTTAAATTTTACACAGAATGTAGGTAATGGACTAAATATCCCAATCAGTGTCAAAACTGATGTCGCCGGCGAAAATTTTTTTGTTTTATTCTGGGTTGTCATAATAAATGAGACTTTCAAACAGCTGTGTTAAGCTGTCTTAACATAATAAAAAAATATATGCACCTGCATTTGCGTGGCAGAGTTGTTTATTTCTAAAGAACCTAAGTGTAACATATTGAATCCCTTTCAAAATTCAAACAATTACACAATGGCCCACATTTGGGAAAAATCTTTTAGCAACCAAAACACTTAAAAATGCAAAGAAGACAAAATATGAAAGGCTCTTTTCCCACCTTTCTTCCAAGATTTTTTTTATTAATATCTACTTCCATAAAAGAAGGCTCTGGGTTTAAATCGCATTCGGGTCAGACCTAAAGAATGAAAAATGGTACCGACGCCTTCTTGTAAGTAATCAGGACACTTAAGATAGGTGACCGATTGACAACCTTTCCCCCACATTGTCACTACCACAAAATTAAAATTGTTAGCTGTTGGCTTAGTTTTGGACAAAGTTCATATTTTGTCTCACCCCCCCACTGTGTGTGTAGAGTCACACGTCGAAGCACGATAAGTACTTGTAGTCAGCCACGGTGTTCCTTTAATGTTTCCACCACGCTGCCCACCAGTTTACATCTAACCGCACCTAGCAACTTTTCGTACTCTTCTCTTCTTCATTACGCTTTTTTTTCTTTTCCCTCCCCTCTTGGAGTAGCGGCTTTTGTGCTCACTATATTATCGAATATAAGCTGTGGGCCCCTCCTAAAAAATAAACATTTTTAGGACACATAATACACACATACGGAAACACAAAAAAAAAACCCTCCACATGTGGTCGCCACATAAAGGGGGGGGGGGGGGTGTTGGGGTTTTCAGACCTTGAATTTGAGATTAACTACTCAATGTTCCCAAATGATCATATGTTCATGTCATATAGCATATAAAAGCCCTTATTGAGAAGTTTAGAAAAATGTGGACAACAACCCCATCCAGTTCTAGTTGCAGGAACCACTAGGACCTCCGGATTGGCTAAAAGGTGAGGTGACTACAACCGCGGGACGCCTAACCAAATCGCCTCCCGAAATAATATAATTAGCGGACTGTTTGCTGTTTATAAAGACTAATGTAGTTTCTAATGATTACTTTCGTAAATGTACAATCGTTGGGCCACTTTACCAGGAAAACAAATTTGTTAGTAGTTAGAAAGTCGATTTTTGCACTAGATTAACAGAGATGTAATAAAAAAACTAGAATTTCGCGGTTCTCGGCTTTAGCGCTCGCTATAGTCAAAGATTAGCTGTGGGCCGCTCATATGACATTTGACCCTGGCACGTGACCTTTGATTCTCATCAACATATGAGGGAGCCATTGTGCACCTAATTGGACAAAGTTTGGGGTTCCAGTTGAAGTGAAATTTTTCAATTGAGGTCATTTTAAAAAAACAAATTAACATTGTTTGACACACCATCCACACACCCGCACACAGCATACACACATCCACACACCACATACCGACAAGTGGTACATTGTGGGAATACCCCCCCAAAGTTGTGTGGTTTTGTGTTAAATCGGTACATATGCATTGTGGGGGGTATTTGTAGGTATATTCATACACTGTGGGATTATTTTTGGTAAAGTTTTTACATACAAAACACCCTCACAGCAATATCAAAATCCATTTTGTAACTCTGTGGTCACCCATAGCTTAGACCTATCCTACCCCCCCCTAAGAGCCAAAAACAACATTTGTCAGAAGATTCATTGTGGCGTCGTACTCCTATACAAAAACGCCCACAATGTCCTTTGTACCTATATTTACTCCCACATGTACCCCTCTTGTAAGACATACATACCCACGCACAACGGAATTGCTAAGTGGTCCTCCAGCATAGCTTGCGGCCCACAATTATTGACAACACATCCCTGTCACCACACATAAATCAGTGTCCCAGCCAACTTTGTACATGTATTACAATCTTTCCAGTGCCAATACAATAAAGAGCATTACAGATATGACCACGGGAAATCGGGATATGCATCTGAGTTACCTGATAGTGTAGCCAACTCTGTATTCAGGGCCCTGTTTCCGCCACCCGTTTTCTTCTTCTTTCTTCCTTTTCTTCCTTCCTTCCCTCTGGTGGCAATTGAGAGTTCAGCCTTCCCAATTCTCCTGGCGTAGAATGTTTCTAGAGAAAACAGGAAAGAGGAAAGAAGAATGATTGCAATGCTTCTCTTTCTTTCTCTTTCCCTCTTTTCGCCTCATAGCATAAGGTTGTGGATTCGAGTCCAGCTGAGTCGCCAATAGTGTTGTGCCCTTGGGCTTGCCCTCTCCCCACGAAGTATATGGGTACCCAGCATATGCTGGAATGTAAACAGGCTCGCTGTGGCGAAGCCCCCCCCACAGCAAAAAGCAAATTTCCACTTTTCGACAATATTTTGATAAAAAGGTAGAATTTAGAGAAATATTGACAAAAAAGTCCACTTTTTACTTTGTCGGCGGTGAAATTTCAAAAGTTCCAAAAAAGAAAGACATTTTTAAGGGGGTTAGGTGTCTACTTTTTTCAGAAAAAAAGGTCCATTTGGTTGAATTCCCGCACCCCCCCTCCCAAAAAAATCCTGGTATGGCCCGTCTGGCCCAAAAGCCCCAGACAAGGATGGGCACTCTGCCTGCGGGTGCACATTTACATAACATATTTCTCTTCCCTTCCATTGCTCCTTTTTTTGGAAACACAACCTGTAGTATAAAAAGTCCCATAAATTAACTTCTACGCTACTTCCAATTTAACGTACCCTCGGTTAACGTTTCGGGTGTCCACAGACCTGGTCATCAGTGAGTTGTTATGCTGTAGAGTCTTGTCTTTTGACATCCTAAAGTTGTAACATGACGTCTAGAGTTAATTGATATTGTCCCTCCGTGCCCCCAGCTTCCTATTAAGGCGCTGTTCCCCATACTGGAGATCTAATCTATCCTTTGTCTCTATTTGCAGCCTGGTTCTTTTGTTTGAATCTAAAAAATCTGTCTTTGTTCTATTAAATTTTCATCCTGTTATATTTTTGTATATTGGTACAATATTTATATATTTACTGTATTTTTTCAATGAGATGGAAATACCCTGAAACCTGAACCTTAACCTGAATATGTATGGCCTCAAGGACCCTTCCTGCTGAGAAATTTTTCTAATTTTGTTACAAAAACTTTGTCAAATTTTTTAATAATCCCCAAACTATAGGAGCAATACTAATTCAGCCTGTTTTATAATGAAAATTAAGCAAATGGGAAATTGCCTTTTGTTTTTCACTTTAAGACATTTCTGTAGCCCAACAAAAGGTAAGAAATCTATTGGTGGTCCATACATAATGAAATCACTACATCTTTGGTTGTTTTGTTCCGGCCTTGCGCTGCTGCTGACTTTCCCTCATCCGCTCCCTTTCTTTGTTTTTTCTTGCATTAAGGACCCCAATGGAATTACACCTTTTTTTAAAGGCTTTTTGGGCTATCCTTGGTACTCCTGGTTTCTTATTCATATCCCAAGCTGCAATAATTTTCCTGGTACCTGCATACAGTAGATTAATTTTAATTTTATGTGCAATATGATGATCGAACTGTATTTTACCATTCTATGTTTGAATCAGATTTTTCATTTTTTGATGCAATAAACCTTTATGCGCAGTACAACGGTACCAAGGGATACAGTGTGCAATGAAGTTCTGGATCCGGAATTCTTTTACAAAGTTATGACTTTCTCAAGGACTGACTTTTAAATTAAGGTGGTGCTCAGTAAAAAGCTCTCCTGGTCATATCAAGGGAGTATTGCGGAAGCATGGCATTCATCAAGTACTAACCAGGGATAGAGCAGATTCCCAAGGGGAGCTTTAAATCACTCTTTCCTACAAAGTACTTAGGGAGAGGACAGATGTTATTTCTTTGACTACACAGATCAAAGGGACTTCACTTTAATTTGGCAACATATTGGAAGAGTTGTGCACAAATTGGCAAGCTTCAGGCTGGCAAATTTGCCACCAATTTCATAATCGTGATTATTTAATTGTCAGTTCTTAATTGCTTGTATGGCATGATTTTGATTATCTAGGAACAATATTAACTGATCGGAAAAATGAGGCGGCGTTTATTAGAAAGGGGTGCATTTATTACAGATAGTACAGTACGTACAGTACATCAAAAAATAATTTGAAAAAGATTTGTTAGAAAATTGAGGGTGGCATCTGAAAACTCAGTTATCTCTTGAAGTCACGGTGTAGTAGCTCAATGTACACATTGTTTTGCTTGTAAACTTTGAATAAATAACAGCTAGGTTATCACATAATATAACTTTGAATTGCTAACAGATAACTTTGAATTGATAAAAGAAGTGAAAAAAAAAAACGGAGATTTTTTGCACATTGGTATTGCTTTTACATGTGTTAACCCTTACCTGAAATGAATAAACTTAAAGGTGCAACAAGAGATTGTGTCATATGTAGTGATTCATACTCTCCAAAAGATTTTCTACCTTTTATTGCCTTAAAAGAAAAACAAAAGGCAATTTTGATTTGCTTAATTTCAATATAAAACATAGGCTGATGAATTTAGTACTTTCTTAAATAGTAAATTAGAAATTGTTTGTACCAAAGAAATGATTCTCAGCTTAATCATTTCACCTGGGGATATTTTTGATAGAAAGCTTCACATTATTGCAAAAATCATGATTTTCACATTTTTGGGGACACCTGTTATGTGAAATCTGTTATTGCACCTTTAAAATAAATTTTGCATTAAAATCACACCAGAGTGCATTTATTACAATGGCTTATGTTGCACAACTGAAACACAAGAAATATACATCAGACTTGTTTAAATTTCGCTGTAAACACTTCAAACTGGTGCATGAGCTTCTTTTAATTATTAATATTTATGTCATTGCCTAAAGGTTCAATGGTAGACAAATTTAACAATTAAAATGGAGATTTTTTGACTGAAAATGAAAGAAAAAGGCTGGAATTGACCATATTATTCTATTCAACTCATAAGGAATTTTGTATTTTGCAAGAAATATATGCCCATGTCCTTTCAACTTCAGTAATACAAAAACAATATTTGGAGTGTTTAAAAAAATATAATAGTAATTAGTATAGAAATACACTGGTATAATGACTCAACCCTTTTTGTATGAATCCATGCATGTATTTCATTCGTAGTGGATCAGCACAATATACCAATTATATATGAGCCATTGTAAAATTATTAATGACCTTTGATTGATGGTTCCATTACACCTGCTGAATATACAATTTCTTGGAAATTTGATAAATTCCATATCCCGTCATTTGTAGATGTATAGTATCAAATTTAATATGCATGTTTGTTTTCTGAAATATATTGTTCACGATTGCAAATGCAATTTTTAGGTTTCATTTTTGATTAAATTTTAAAAGTGTCCTTTAGTAATTACATTCACATTGTTAGAGAAGAATTGCTTATATTAATTAGATGCTTTACATATAATGGACAGTGGAAAAAAAAATAATGTGGTATAAACATTTCCTCTTTAACATTGTAATTTTCCTATTGGGACCTAACATCTAAAAAAAAATATAGGGCCAGCGGTTCCAAATAGGTCGTCTGATTATGTGGTCAGAGAATAAGAGAGTAATATAATGACCCCAAGTGAACCCTGAATGACCTTTGACCTTCCAATTTGTTACCCCAAATAAGACCCCTTGTCTCAATGTAATTATAAGCATACCAAGTATGAACTTGATTCACAACTGCACTAAAAAGCTACTGTAAGATTAAGTTGAAAAAGTGGAACCTAAAGGTGTAGAGCAATGACCCTAAGTGACACCTGAATGACCTTTGACCTCATCTGTTACTCTACATAAGACCCCTTGTCTCAATGTATAAGCATACCAAGTATGCACTTGCTCCATCACTGCACTAAAAAGCTACAAAACGTTGAAAAAGTGTCAACCAAAAGGTGCATACTTGAGCAATGACTCTAATGACCTCTGGATGACCTTTGACCTCATCTGTTACTCTACATAAGACCCCTTGTCAATTTGTTATGAAAATGATGCAAAATACAGACGATCAGGAAGTCCCTTTTCCAAGTAAAAAATACTTGTCTGAAAAAGGGCTGATTTAACACGAATATCCATTTTTTCTTCCCAATTTTCCCTTAAAAAAATTCAATGGGGGCACTCTGCCTCCCTGTTCCCCTGGCTATGCCACTTTCATATAAAACGACATTATGTAAAGCCCCAAAATCGCGGAATTTGAGGATAAATGCGGAAAACGCAATTTTGTGAAAATGAGAGAAAAAAAATGTAAAAAAAAATGTAAAGTATCTCTAAATAAAATACTATAAGTATTAAAACTGGATTCATAATATACCAAAATAAGCATTGCATTGCCGTTCCATGACCCTGTCGATCTCCAAATCCCCGAAACACCATTGGAAAATGCATTTATTCTTGCGTTCACACTCTATGACCCAACTTTATTTTAACTCCGAAAAAGACGCAATGCAGTAGTATTTTCCCCGGCATATCCCAGTGGCCTTTGCGCATTTCGCGCTTAAAATAGCTTGTCAGTGTTTCCCCGGCATTGCATCATCGCGCACGTGTGTGAGAAACCGAGTCATTGCATGTTGTTTATTCAAGTGTCAATCGCCGAATTACTTAAGTTTTTTAGCTGCTATTGAAATTTAAGCCTTTTAATAATGCCGACTGTTAAATCTTTACCGTGTAAAAAACTTGGTGTTGCAATCATGACGGCCAAGTAACAGGGACATGGAGGGTCGATTCTGAAGGTCGATTACAGTAATTTACATTTAGTAGGGTCGTCTGTCGTGATTGCGCAATAATAAAAAACGGGTCCTGGCAAGTGTTAAAATGTCATAAAATTGACAAATTAAAAGGCGGAAAAATGCGGAATTTGACATTTTTAAAGCAGAAAATTTGGGGCTTTGGGCCATTCTTCAAAAGTAAACCTTTTTGATAAAAAAATGAAGTTAATGGTATTGCAATTTTTTTTACATTATCACGTTAACCATCCTTCCAAGTTTCCTGCATGATATTTTTAAACAATATGTTCAACTCAAACACCCTCATTTGCATAAATGAATGTGTTTAATATTTTGGGATAAAAGAGTAAGACTATTACACCATTTTGCTTCTTTAGTTTTATATTGAATAGCTATTCATTTTTGTTTGAAATACTGCCTTAAGTATTGCGTTGACTTCAATTTTCAAAATTATGTTGAAAAATTACAAATGTATAGGAAATAGACAAGTAATTAACAAAGAATTTTAATTGACTTTGGTATGTCACACACATGACCAAAAAGACAAAGAGGTTTTTATTACTAGAAAACCACTGTCTCAGTAATGTTCATATTTCATGTCAAAAGCCAGTTTATATGTACCTTCTGTTATACAAAATAAATGGTTTAGCTCTTTCTTCTTTCAAAAGTTATTGATGTGCTAATTACTGTCACACACGTGACCGGCACTCACCATTTTAGTATTTGAAGGACATCAATTTCTGGTCATATTGAAGAAGGTAGCAGTATTAACTTTTATTATCAGTTAAAGTATGAATATGATCAGTTTAAACATGAAAACAATAAATAATTTTAATAAAGACTGGCTTAAACTTGATTTCCATGTGACTTTTGAAAGTTTGGGGTGAAGTTTCCAAATTTAGAAGACTTGCACTGTTTCAACACAGGAAATCTGCATACTTGGGAGTAGCATTGCTCTTTGAAAGTTACTAATTAGTGATGACATTGTAATGAAAGTGTTTGAAATAGTTGAGAATATGGAAATACACAAGATTTTATTAAAACTTCATTTTTGGTGCACATTAACAATGGTCACCAATTTTGTGTTTTAAGTCAATGGAGATGTCACACACATAACTACCAATGTCACACGTGACCGTACTTAGTGATATAAATCTGTTAATTACCAAGTAAAATTTGCTTGTTAGTTTTAATTACCAACATTGTTGTAATAACAAAGTACCAATGTCTTTCTGAAATAAATATAAGAATGCGAGTACTTTAATAATCACAGAATTTTACAGTTGAAGTTTTAATTCTAAAAACCTCTTTTTGTCTGAGGTCACAAACATGACCAAACTTTATTTGCCCCTCATGACAAAAATAACTAATCTGGCAAAAGTGGAAACATTATTTTGGTTAGGTTTGGACTAATGGTTATTCATTATACCAAAAGTAATAACAGATTGGTTATATTGGCAAAAACAGCATTGGGTTGAAAATCAAAATTTACCGTTTTTAGGTCACAAACGTGGCTGAAGAATGGCCCCTTTAGACATATGTAACTAGAGAAGTTACATGGCACAATACATGCATGGTTGGTATAGACCAATCTTGGCCAAGTCTATTTCAGAAACGGGTGTTATATAATATTGCTTTCCTTGTCTAATATCAAATTAATTAAACCAAGTGCTTTTAGTACACGTCCAAATAACTACAAAAAAAAGTTTACAAAAGAACGTTTGAAAAGTTGGCCTATTATACTCTGTCCAGCTCGAAGTACGAAGTAGCGACGCAGGCGTATACATTGCACCAACTTTCAGCGCGCGTGTAGACAAAGCACAAGTGCGCTGCAACTGAAAGGCGGCACTGGGTATACGCACACGTCATCACTTCATACTTCAGACAAGACAAAGTATACAAGCTCAACTTTTAAAATACCAATGTTTGTATCCTAAACACTCCCTTACAGTTTAATTCAGCAAAATAGCTTTTTAAATAAAAAAAAAACAGAATGTTACCTTTGATGCTGCTTAAACATTGCTGCTCTTCAATCAAGTACTGTACCTCGATTCTTCTGTAAATTTTTCAAAACTATTTGTGCCTCTTTAGGCATAGATAGCAATAGCAAAGCCAGGCTGAAAAACCCACAGCTTATCCTTTCCTAAGTAACCAGAATGTTATGATCATGGGATTTTTCAGTTCAATGAAAAAGAAAGAAAACCCCAACACCAAAAATTGGTAGAGCTGGAAAAAAGATGTTAGAGTAAGATAAGTGAGAGGATGTTTGCCCACAACTTTACCAAATTGAACATTGTGGCTGTGATTCTCTGTAATAGGCAAGAGTTTTATGGAACTCAGCCCTGTAACTAAGGAAATAGTAATAACAAACTAGTCCAACATATGTTTAGGTGTCCAAGGGGATTGCCCCATGAGTTACCAAGGAAATTCAGGTGATACTATTGTTTTGAAAGGGTTAGATCGCATTAGATATATTGTGGAACAGGGTTCGCCAGTTTCTTCCACAGGTGGAAAAAAACCACATATTTTTCCGCGTTTTTTTCCACTTGGAAGAAATAGGTTTTTTCCAGTTTCTTCCACTGAAAGCGGAAGAAACTAAAAAAGTCATTTAAAAATTTCCTATTTTAAAGCCAATGACTTGCACTTTTGGTTGTATATTATAGAGTGAATGAAATATAGTGAAATAATTTAAAATAACCATTCAGGGACCCCCTACCTACCCCATGCAATTGCATAATTAAACTCGCATTGATTCACAAGGCCTAAATATAACAAATTACTGGAAGAAACTGATCAGACACTTTTCACACCAGCAAGGCCAAGTAGAGACTCCTTGTAAAGTCTTGAACATCTTCTATTTCTTTAAACAAAAGTTATAGTCTCCCAGGTTCTCCCCACTAAGCAATACAAAGTTAGTATTAAAAAAATAATAATGTTTGCTACTTTATAATTTGTGTTTTAAAATTAACAATTGGACATACAGATTTTAAAAGCTTTTTTTCATTTTTTGCATCTACAATTACAACTATGATAGTATAAATGTGCACATGGAAAGATTGGAAAATGGGTTACAATCATCTGCATAATTTGATTGCAAGACAAAACAAAATTGTGAACACATTTACTATACTTGCAAGGTATACTAACATTCTATAAACTTGTAAATTCATTCTGAAAAAACAAACAAATTGTCTGTAAAGTAACTAAAGTAGCCTTGATGATTTGAAGTGCAAGCAGATGAATATGGTGTAATTTAGTTTGTTTATCATAATACATTTCTTTATTTTTTCCAGTTTCTTCCAGTTTCTTCCGGAAGAAACTGGAAGAAACCCCCTTTTTTCCAGTTTCTTCCATTCTTCCGGAAGAAATAGGTTTCTTCCGGAAGTTTCCGAACCCTGTTGCGGAATGTGGATGAAATTAAGATTTTATTTTGTGGTTATTTTTTTAATACTAAACAGTGACTCTTTTTAAAGGGTGGGTGACCCAATCATGGTCTGATTAAATTTATAATTTTGTTTTCTCCCAAATATGGAATCATATTACCCAAAACCCCTCAAAACTCTAGATTCACTAAAAGATGCCTTTTTCCATGGGGCATTTAGGGGCGGTACATACTTCTACATATTGCTTTATAAATTACACACTTCTCAAGCAGTTAGGTTCAAGGAGATGTAAATAGTTATATTTGTCCAAAAAAATCAAATCCATCGCAACATTTTTGATATAATTAGCATGGGTCCCTGGGAACCCCTCTTTTGCACTAACGGATAACAAATAGATGACTGAGGGGCAAAAAAGGCATGACTACTTGTGCATGCCTACTGGCCAATTTAATTGAATGTAGAATTTATCTCAAGCGATAGAATGACCTTGACATCCCCAGTATGCCCACTATAAGGCCTCATGACAGGGTCTGATTATTGATTGATTTGACCATGTTTACTAAGACCATTACAATGCTCAAGAATCTTAATCCCCTCTAACCCCTGCACCCAAGCATTATATGGCCTTGGTTAACTTGGTTTAAAAAATCAATACTTACACGCGGTCATGAGGCCTACTATAACATTTCATGCCTATATTTCAATCCATTTTGTGCATTTTGACATGTACATTTGAAAATGTATGTAAACCCCATAGAATGTTGTGTATTGGATTACCAAAGTTGGGCAGTTTTTTTAGTCATATTCCAAACCAAACATAGCCCTAAGATTTCACAGCAATGAGGAAAAATAGCTTTTCTCAGATACCAATATTTTAACCACTTCCGGAAAAATCTGATATCCTAGGCATGAGACTATTTGGCGATCAGGCCATGGACCTAAAAGAGGTAGTGCTCTCCTAAAAGTTCTGATGTCAAATTAAGGAGTATTCAGAGGAGAAATTAAGAACATTCATTATTGCAATGTACATCAAAAATGATCTTCCAAAAGGAGTTACAAATCACTCTCCTACAATGCACTTTAGAAGAGGTGCAACAGAGGAGTGATCAAATGCACTTAAGGAGAGCTGTAGGGGAGCGAAAACTCTCATTCGCCTAAAAGACGATGTCTACAGTAACAATTATCATCACATCAATTTCCTGAGATCATTTGCAAGAGAAATGTCTGCTGTCCCAAGGGTCATTCCATGTCAAATCTCTCCAAAATGGAATTTACACATACTGCACATGTATACGTCGTACTGTTAATATATGAAACATGGACTACTCACTTAATATTTCGCCTTTTGCTCCTCTCGCTAACCTCTTTTCCTTTGCCTTTCTTTTCCTTTTTCTTGCCGCTATCCTTCTTGCCGGCACCATCTTTCTTTGACTTTTTCTTCTTCTTTTTCTTGGGCTCACCATCTTTACCACCACCCTTCTCTGCTTTCCTCTTAGTTCTTTTCTTCCCTTTCTCTTTGATCTCTTTAACCCCTGGCACTTTTTTAATATGAAGGTCTTCCTGTCTAAGATTTGCTGGCATGCTGAGAAAAGAGGAAGTCAATGCAGATGGGCCACCAGCATCTTCTGCATCTTCTTGGTCTATTAGAGCCCCCAGACCTTGTTCTGCCGTATCAAAGTCTGGAATCTGCTCAGGTCTCATTTTTGGTGTGCCGTCACTTTCCTCATCTGATGAGGATATTGCATGGTCCTCTACGTCACTTCCGATACCCGCTGGAAGGAACTCTTCTTCCTCTTCCTCCTCACTTCCTGTGTGAAAGTCATCAGAATCCATGACCTCAGCTAGGAGTAGTAGGGGTGTCAACTCTCAAAGGGCTGGGTGAGATGGCTACCTGTAGTAACACAAAAACAAGAAGTTATAAATTATGGTTTAAATTCTATACTTTTAACCCAAATATTTTTGTCCTTTCACACACACAAAGTGCATTGCATTTTCTGATTCCTCATTAAAAATTTCTTTTCAGAATATGTACAAGTAGATGTTATTGTTAATATATTGACTCTGCTAGAGTTTGTAATTAAAATGTTACAGGTACAAATGCATGTATTATCCTCACCAATCATTTTGTATAGTACTATATAGGAAAATGCATGTTTCACCATGTGATTTATGACTCTAAAATACGTCATGAAACTATTTTAAACTTAAAAAGAATTATTTGCCCTCCATTTTGAAACCACTTTTATTGCAATAGGGCAACATTCAATGAAACCATTAATAAATGTTTTTTTTTTTTTTTTTTTTTTTTTTGTTGTCTCCTGTCACCCATTGTCACACGTTAGCTTTGTGGGTTCTGTTGAATACTATTGCCCACATCTCAAAGTTGTTGACCCGAGGGGCTACAACCAGAGATGTGGTACCATATCTACCTTACCTGAGCTTCCGAGGGAACTACACTTTCCAAGAACCCATGCTTATATAAAGGTTAAAAGTTCTCTACGCGGCTAAATACAAATATCGTCCTTGGTTTATTCGCAGAGCCAGAGGATTGTCATGCACTACTTTCATTTCGAGAAAATACGGGAGATTCCCCTTTTGTGTTATGGTTCCGTGTGTTGCAGAAGTTGCCTTCAGTTTCTCGGAATAAGAAAAGATTTCATGAACCGGCAATTTGTCTATGACTCACATGGGTTGCCATCCGTTGAATCAATATTTTTCTCAGCTTCATTAATGAAATCCTAAACTCCAAGGAATTCCTTCAATTAGAGCAGGAGCAGAATATCATAGGGGTTTTTTTTTTTTTTTTTTTTTAAAACACTTACTGTGCCCAAGTGATCGAGATCTTGATCAAAACATGTGGCAGGTATTATAAAATGCTGCCTTTGTGTACATAAGAGGTGTTAAATTCTATACTTTTAACCCAAATATTTTTGTCCTTTCACACACACAAAGTGTATTGCATTTTCTGATTCCTCATTAAAAATTTCTTTTCAGAATATGTACAAGTACATGTTATTGTTAATATATTGACTCTGCTAGAGTTTGTAATTAAAACGTTACAGGTACAAATGCATGTATTATCCTCACCAATCATTTTGTATAGTACTATATAGGAAAATGCATGTTTCACCATGTGATTTATGACTCTAAAATACGTCATGAAACTATTTTAAACTTAAAAAGAATTATTTGCCCTCCATTTTGAAACCACTTTTATTGCAATAGGGCAACATTCAATGAAACCATTAATAAATGTCTTAATTTGATGACTGGAAATTCATTTTCTGCATAGATTTTGTACATGGTGGCTCCACTTCCATGGCTCCACTTCCAACGTGGGGAACCGCTACCCCTGCCTGGCAAAATTCAATTAGCTGAAACTTCTGTTCTCTACCTGCTATCTTATTGAAACTTTCTTATTTTTGAGTAACATTTAGCTCAAAAATGAGATCAAAATTAAGTTCATACTGTATGGGTTTTTTAAAATATTAGTACTATGTTCATACTGAAAAGTGTAACACCACAGGTGGTATAGTGTTCAGTGGTGTTTCAAACCCACCCTTTATTAATTTTAAACCCACCCTTTTTAAATTATACCAAAAAGTCATACCCTCCCAAGGCCTTTTTGCTTTTGCAAGGAAATTAAACAGTGAACCCTGAGCAATCCTATGACCTTTGAAGCATGGGAAGATGACTTAAGATTTGCACCCAATATCCGATAATTCTGATGATGATGGGTCTGCGTCAGGCTCTATTTGCAGGGCCAATGTCCACTGTAATGGGTACGCAGCCAACTGCAGTGGGTGTACGCCCATTGATGATAAGCTCATGAATAGTTTTAGGGTCCTATTGGGATCCAAGAAAAAGGAGCAAATTATACCAGACGGACACTGCTGATAAAATACCTTCCACCTGACACCTACACAGTCCTCGATGTATCTCGAGTTCATCCACCCATTTGGGATAACATTCAGGCTTCCATGCGATCGCAAGACCTTAAAGTCCATACACCATGCTATCGTTACATATCAATAGAAAGCTGGTGACCTCAGGAAATGAACAAAATACAGTTTTGATTTTTATCTGTCTTCATAAAGCAGTAAAAACTGCCATTGTCATTGAGCATTGTCAAGAGACCAATAAAACTATGAAATATGAAATGTAATTCAGACCAATCTGTCATGATTGTGTTTACTTCAAAATAGTTACTTCGAAGCTGAAATTGACGAAGCTTTCACTCAAAACAACCAAACAAAAAACAATGGTTTTACTTCAGTCTTTTGATGCCAGTGCAACAAGGCCTTAGTTCAAATTGCTATTTCAAAAATATTTATATTTTAGAAGGGGGGGCCTTATATGCATGATTCTAGCAGAATCTATGACGAAACTCAATTCAATGCACGCGAGGATTAAGCAAATGATACAACCTGAGAAAGATATTAAACAAATATTAAATAGAAGCTTGGAGAAACTGGCAAGCACTAAATTAAATAAAGACGCAAAATTCACGGTCTCGAACCCGGTCCTCTCGCTATCTAGGCATTAGAATTACCACTGGGCCACAGAGGACTGTGTTTACGTGGATACCAGTGAACGAGCGCTGATGTATTTCAGTCTTTATTTCAGAGTTTGAAGCGGCCGTAATTATATTATATATTTTAGAAGGGGTGGGCCTTACATTTGCATGATTCTAGCAGAATCTATGATGAAGCAAAACTCAATTCAATGCACTCGAGGATCAAGCAAATGATACAACCAGTTTCTCCGAGCTTCTATTTAATATTTGTCTAATCAGTTGCAGGCCTATTTATCAGGCAGCCTGGGTAGCTCAGTTGGTTAGAGCACTGGTCATATT
>JAMKCH010038128.1:0-14619 GCA_023653785.1 Ophioderma brevispina | reverse complement strand
ACTGTCAAATTTGAATCTAATATAGGAAAAAATCATTTCAGCTGGTGTTTATCTTGTTATTAAGCCATCAAAATCGCCTTTGGTTCCACTTTCAAGGCATTTCTGTAGCCCAAATACAGGTAAGAATCTATTAGGGGT
The DNA here is from genome assembly GCA_023653785.1 of Ophioderma brevispina. Lineage (NCBI taxonomy): Eukaryota > Metazoa > Echinodermata > Ophiuroidea > Amphilepidida > Ophiodermatidae > Ophioderma > Ophioderma brevispina. The sequence goes on along the minus strand of JAMKCH010038128.1, from coordinate 14,481 downwards.
CTTAACTATATGACATCCCTACATAGGACAAATGTAGATCATGCCCTAATACTGCAAAATACTGCCAATAGGAAAGTCAAGCCAATACAAGTTAATTAAAGGGTATATTATGACACAATGGGATTATTGTTGATTAGGTAGAAAAAAAAGAAAGAAAAACATCGCTTGTTAGAGTGCACTTTTTAAGTAAATATTTCACGCATCATATCCAACTTTTAATACAAGTGCTCCGGGACCTCCGGCTTTGGTAGGTTTTGGCAGGAATTTGAACCCGCCATATCCCTTTTGCAAATTTGGTAAGTTACCTACCCCTACTAAGTATTGGGCGGTTAGAGATTTATAGATGCGATTAGAGAAAGGAGTATCTAATCCACATACAGCAATTTTATGTTTTCGGCTTTTCATTTTATTTTAAAAAACCACACTTTAAACCTTCGTCTTATACTTGTAGATTGTAAATCAATGGCATTAAATATATTAATAATTTTTGCTTTTTTTAAGTTTTTTATTTTTTTCTGATTTTGTGGGGAATCTGCATGCATTTCCCTTGATTAGTTAAAAATATCCAGTGGAGCTCGAGTGACTGTGTCGACTACAAAGTGACCTTTTTTATAAAAGATAGCTTGCATGCTTTTTTTCTTTTGTGGCGTTTTGAGTTAACAAACTTTTTTTTCAACCGACAATTGTTAAAAAATAGATTTTATTGGAATGGTTGGAATCACACTCTTGCCTGGTACATATTGTAAACAAGTACCTTCCAAAATGAGTGAGACCTCATTTATAGTTTTACGTTGTCATTTCACGTTGAGAGGTAAGAGATTTGATTTTTTAATGGCCAAGGTGACATTGATATGGTCCCATATCAATGTCCCAGCATAGGAGAAGAAATAATGCATTTATATTAAATACAACACATAAACGCATAACGTACGAGAGATTAGCGCAAAGCGGATTATGAATTTCTTTACATCCCGGCCCACCTGGCGTAGACCATTATGTAAGAATTGAATCCATCAGTTTCCACTAAAGCGATCTGGCCGCAGAACTTCGTTCCGCGGTTACAATAGTTTGTAATTGCAGCAAAAAGACAAGGCCTAGTCCCCAACAGGCCAAGGATTTACAGTGACTCGGAGAGATTTCGAAATATTATTTTTGTATAATAATGAAAAATAGTCAACTAGAAACTAAGATAGTAATCATGTATTAATAGGTACAATTCCGAAATTTGAGATGAATCGGAGTTTTCGTTTTGATGCAGTAAACAGTTATGTGTAGCATTATACGTCCGTCCGCATAGGATACGTGTATAACAAATTCTTCCGGATCGGGAATTTTTATAAGGGACCAAACAATACTCAACCGGCCGGGCAGTTTCCGGCTCCGCCCGGTTCCATGCGGTTTTCATTTATCCGCCAAGTCTTCCTGAATCATTTAAAATCCGATTAAGTATTCAGCAACTCAATGAATTAATTGAAACCCGCGCGGAACCTGGCAGAACCGGAAAACGCCCGGCCAGTTGAGTAATTGAAATTTCGTCCTAACAAGTGTTGATTTTCTACATGAAGGATTCGATTTAAGCTAGCAATTTCACACAGTGATTAAGTATATGGACAAGCATTATGTACATGCAAAACACAATGTTTTTGGAATTGAGGCCGCCCTCCTCAGGAAATCTCTGAGTCGGCCTTTAACACTCACCATCAATATCCGCTCCATGGAAACATGCAAGACTTCTCGCTTAATTTGAAAACCGATTTATAGGCAGGCTTAGAAAATCCGAGCAAATGGTGTGGGCTTGCGCTTAGAATGTGGAATTGTTTTGTTCATGGAACGTTAACCCCCCCCCCCCCAAAAAAAAATAAGAAAATCCCGTTTAATACACCAGTACGACACACACACGTATGGCATATAAAATTTGTGTTTAATTGTGTTAATCGTGCCTTAAATGCTCTTTGAATATTCAATATGGTCCCTGCGTGTGCATTGAAATCAGCGCGTGCGTGTGTGAATATGCGATTCAGGTGTTTCGTCGGAACTGGTTTTGAATGTATCTTTTTACCCATACTTTGCTTTATGTAAGGGCACATTCCTAGGCTATATGAACGCACAATTTTATTGTAATCATTGATCATTAATACTATTGGAAATCAGCTCTACTTGTTATTGTGGCGCACATCGGCAGGCGCAATTGTACATTTTGTCTATAGCTTATCACAATATATTTATAAATGCGTTTTTTCCTTTCTTCTCATTTCGACACTTCTGTCCAAGGTACAGTGCATTGAAAAAGTTAATGAATTTAAGCTGGTCCGATTGTGAAATCACGATATCTAACGAAATGTTTGAAATGTCATTAGGTGAAAGCTCCAAAGGAGACAGGTTGTGGCACGATTGGGCTTACAATTAAATATATCATTTAAAATTATGAATAATACAGTGTAAAATCGTTTGACCTATAACATTTATTTCTTAATATCTATAAATTGTAAGAGAACTTATTAAAACAATGATATGAATAAGTGTGAATCATAGATTTTCCATTAAGTGTTTGAAACTGGACTTCTGGTCCACTTTAATGTATGTTAACTCAAGGTGCATTATCATGTCCAAAACCTGATTCATCCAATGCAAGTCTTGTTTCTTTGAATTCATATGAGAAGTTACCTCCATGATGCTTTGAAACACGATAGTGCATTATTAAAATGAAGTGACACCTATACTTAGTTGTTCTGGTTAATTGTCTTCAATTCCTGCTGCCTTCTGTTAGGTCATGAATCGGACACTCATTCAGAAGGCGCATAAACTCGTCAATAACCGTTGAACCAAAATCCAAATTACCCAAATAAAATTTTGTTCAAAGATGAGATTATGGAAAATCAAATCCTAATCAAAATAGACATAGAAATCGTTTTAAAAATTATCACTGCTTTTATTGTATACAAGGCTGTAGTACATAGTGTGTCCTAAAGAAGTAGTCAATGTATGAAAGCCTCAAATTTCAGTTCAAAAAATTCTGTTCAAATTTATCGCAGTTTTGTAATCTATCGCTACTAATTTTTTTTCTGTTGCCACACGATCATTGCTAGGAAGTAATCCCAGACGTTTCCCGCTCCTCTTCGTGCTCCGCCAAAAAGGTAGAGTGAGCAGCTGAGCACCTTAGCTTTTGGGTGGTGACAGAGTGACAGTCATTGATCATCGTGCCAATATTGTCGATTTTATTTTTGCTTGTGTATTTAGACCTGATATCTTAAGGCTGACTCAGAATTTTCCCGATGAGGGCGCACTCACGTTTCAAACAAATCGTGTTATTTTGCATAATACTAATGTTTGTCCATACACATCCTGTGTGAGTAACGACGCCAAATCGAAGTCCTTCAATAGAAAATCACAAAAATCCTATTCATCTCCAACTTGTAATTTTGCATTTTATGTTACTATCTTTAGTTTTAGTACTATATTTTAATTACTAACAACCAAAAAGTATATTTTGAATCTCTGAGTCAGCTTTAAGTGGTTGATCCTTCCTAAGAGGAGTTATGTCTATGTTACTAAAAGTCTACCGTTTTTCGAGCTTTCCAGAGGATGACTACTTGAGGCAACAAACAGCAAAGTTAAGTGTACTTACATAAAATTAATATCCTACCCTTCGGTTCGACTTGATGATCATTTTCAGTTTGATGCACCTCTGAGCCCTTTCCCGCATGCTTTCAATTGCCGTCTAAAATATCCTCGTGCGTCGCCCGGTGACACTTGTATTCAAGTTGGATATAATGCGGAAGAGAAAACGCGTAAAAATGATCCCTTGTTGCCAACAGGCGAGTACGCTCGTACAGTGATTAGGGTGTAAAAACATCAAAGGTGCAACAAAGGTGTGGTTTTTTTCTAACCCTGAAATGTGTACGTGTTCGGGAATGGAATAATGATCAAAGCAAATACACTGCCTTGCTTACTTGTTTTTGGGTTAGCAAATAAACAAAAATACTTGTTTAAGGTATGTTTTTAGTCGGAGGAAATACCCTGGCACAAAAGTATTCGGTCATGTTTTTCGATCGGTATTGTGCCAACGTCAGACCATTTTGAAGTTTTCGATATACATTGTGTTGCCTAGGCCTTGCTCTTTCAGTTAACACTTCGCTTGTAAAAAAGCGTGCAGAAATGGCTGAGATAGAACGTCCAGAAGACGCAAACCCCCAAAAACCCAAAGTTACAGTTTTTGGATTTTTCTCTTAGCGCTTAATTGATAAGCGCAAGCGCAGAAAGAAAATTGTGTTGCCTGTCACGAAGTGGTCGCTGTTGATCGAATTGCTGAGATTAATGACCTCCACATTCACACCCGCCTGGCGTGAGACCTAGAAATTTCAGCACCATCCTGTATACGCTGCGTATGACGCCATTTCTTTGTTGGCCATGCTATCTTACAAGTTCTGGGACGATACTGTTGTTATCAGTTAAGTAATCGTGGCCGTTTTGATTTCTAGGAAAAAGACAAACCGAGGACTCTGGGACGTTTTAAACTTTCACCGACCCGCTTACGGTTATCAACCTTTTGTCGTGTGAAGACCATTTGGCCTAATGATAGCGGACTATAGAAATTATCTTCGTTTCAATTTACATGGTCCTTCGAAGTGGTCAGGAAATTCTTAACTTGGTCCTTCCCGGAAGCGTTGGTTTTTGTCCAAGCAATGTCACGTGATCACGTGATATCGTATTTTTGAAAGTCGGCGATCTGCCAACGCAAGGCTCATGGGATACTATTGGAATCTCTCTCTTGATACACCCGCTCATTGGCAAAACCAAATTTAGCCCGGACCAACTTTGTTACTCTGTTTGTAACTCCTTGTGGGCTGGTCCCCGAGCTTGCTCGGAGCAAGACTAAGGAATCACTATTTCTGTATGGGTATGTAGTACGTATGTATGGCTGGTCCTTTTGTTTTTGTATCTAATTTTGTAATCTCCTGCCCATACGCTCGGTCAATTGCAGCAACTGGCACTGGCCAAGGTTCATATGTGCGCGTAAATTCAAATTGGGATGATGAGGTGCATTGTTAGGCCTATTGAAGGGGCATTTTTTTTGTGAAATCTTACCATTCGTTTACTGTGCCACAAATCAAATGCTCGGGGTCACCAAACTTGGTGAGTATAACCACGGACCCAAGCCCCTGCAAGGTGTACCCAGATTGGGGTCACAAAGTATGTGGGTTCTTATTAAAGGGGCATTCTGTCACCTTACATCTGATAGTTGGCTAACATGTGAAAATGATTTTAAACATTTTCTGATCAGACTCAGGTGCAGGACACGTGGTTGCAGAAGCCGCTTTGTTTAAATACCACTTTGTGTAATAACCAGTTTTCTTATGACAACTTTTATAGACAACGCAATTGCATATGAGAAGGGGGCAGACGGGGGAAAAAAGTCAAGATCGAGAAGAACAAGTACCCACCTCCCCCCCCCCCCCCCCCCATTGTCGCTGAACTTATTAATAACAGCTCTTTTCCATACACTTAATAAAAAACTCTTTTTCTCTCACACGTTTTTTTTTTTTTTTTTTTTTTTTTTTTCTAACCACTAACCCAACCGAATCTCACAAAATCCGGCAGCACTGAGTGAGGGGGAAAGAAAAATGCCCCGGACTGCTTGTAGCGATTGCGTCGATCCAAACGAAGGACAAATAGGGCACGAAATCGTCATTCCTTCAAACCCTCCCAGGTGAAAACAGAGGGTGTTAATGGAATGATTTGAACGCCAGGCTCTTGAACCTTATGGTATCACTACAATACAATGGCTCATAGTATGTAGATGATACTGGGTAAAAATTAAGGAGGAGTGAACTTGTTCCATTTCAAAACAAAAATATATCCCTTAAATCACTAAATGCCCATATTTACACTTTTAAAAAATCACGGAGCGGACCCCTGTCTTTGTTGTTTAGAACTAATTCTTTAAACCGTAGGTACTTTTATTCTACACTCGTCAATGGCTGTGAGATCTAACAGACAAATAAACGCCACCTCCCTTTTACGGTTGTCGTCAGGTTGGCAACCATTTTCCTGTAAGGGGAAGGGAATATAAAATCGACGCTAGAGGGAATTAACGACAGGAAACTCGCCTTTCTGGATTGTCTGGTAGCTGTTTGGAAGTGACAGAAAACTACAACACAGTCTATAGAAAAGACTCTCACAATGATCATTTTTTTTTTACTATTTGGATTGCACCTTCCATTAACCCGTAAGCTGAGAGTCTTGAACTTTGTTCCATCGTGCGAGAGATCGAGGGGACTACTTGACTCATCCCCATGGAGGTTAGCTAAGCCTAAATGAACATACGCACTTGAAATCAGCCACTTGATGCTGTGGTTTCAGCAACTGAACATTTGAAAAAGCCATAAGAAATCCAAACCCAAATCGGTGGATAAACTTCTCATACCACGGGTACTCGCGAGACACAACATCACCCATTATCAGAGGGAAATAAGATGGATTCCATGCCTTTCAAGCCCCTTACACACAAGCTGAGACAAAACTTGTCTACCTTAAGACCCTAGAGCAGCAGCCTAGAAGGTTTTGATCAAACTAACAAGGTACCAATATCTGAACTCGGGAAATTTTCAGAGAAAAATAAACTTTGTAAATATGAATGTCTGCACCAGGAGAGAGGTAAAGTTAACTAGGGGGGGGGGGGGGTCAAATGTTTGAACCTGCTCTGAATTTAATGTAATTTATAGCTCAATTATTCCATTATTATATATAAAGAAATCTGGATATTGCCAAAGTAATTCTCTTGAATAAACAAATGACCCTTTAACCTCGATTGGTCCAAATATCTTGAAAAGAAGGTGCCACACGCATGTGACCCAAGATTTTGTTTTACTCTTGGTTACTTAAGGAATAACTTGAGCCTATTCACGAGATTTAGAGCAGGTTCAAACATTGACCCCGTAGTAACTTTACCCCTCTTCTGGGCCACACGCAAGCAGCGGGTCTCCGGAACAGACATTCATATTTGCAAAAAAAATATTATGTTCTCTGAATGTTCCCGTGTTCTCAAATATTGATAATCTTCGTTTGATCAAAAACTTCTGGACTGACGGTCTAAAGACAGCATTCTAGAGACACCCTAATTTTATCTGCTTTGTCTGAATATAACAGACTCGTACTCATTTATATTTAAGGCCCACAGGCAGTTCAAACAGGGTTGATGCCAAAGCCACCATTACCGATTCCTTTCATACCTTACATTCAAAGACTCGTGGTTGAAAGATTTTTTATGACTGTTCGGCATGTCCTTGGAATTTTCGACTCCCATTCATGCATAATTGCCATCCACAAACAAACACACCACCGTGAATTGTGCAATAACGGGAATGATCACAATGCTCACACAAATCTATTTATGGATCAAGTACCTCAATAGTTATGTCCCTTCCCTCGACTCACCTAAACGTTGAGATTTTTATTTCACCTGAAATGTTCGTCCTTTTGTATGGTACTGTGTGTCTATTCGTACATGCAGTGTGGCCCTCTCTTCTCCGAGGACATTAAGTCTGAATAGCATGGTATCAGAGGCTGCAAAATAAAAATATCCGTAAAAACTAACATCACTGATCCTAAAAATTTTAACTACTTATTTTCCCCGGTAACAGAGCAAATTGTGTCTGACTTTAAAGACCGGATTCAAGTATGAACGCAGCCACCAGACATTTGGTGGACATGATCATACATTCCAGGACTACAATACATTAAAGCTGTCATCGATCCATGTGAACGATTGGCACAGGGATCATTGACAGGTGAATTTATTTGGTGAGTGTGCTGGAATGTGTCTATCTTGGCCACCAACTGGCTGCCTATTTGAATACGGTTCTATTGAAAGTTTTAGTGTAATCGATAAAACGTCCTTCTGCATTTCCGATGACGTGTTTCTGTCATGACCCCTTAAGACAAACTGGAATTTTTGATGCCTGCATCTCTGGTGTAATCCTACGCTTTGTTATGGCCTCATGAGGCTTAATGGTTTCGATGTTGAACACATCCCTAGCACTGGTTCCATTTGGAATGTGCATTAAGATGGATTTGCTCAACTCTCTGTGATTAATACCATTATCATATGGATGTGCTTAATGGTGACATTTTATTAGTCATCAATAAGATGTATATATACATAAGGAAAGTAGTAATCAAAGGAAAGTTCAGAAATGATAATTGTTATTAAACATCACAAAATAAGTTATTACAAGTCAATCGCCGCATAAAAAATGACGCGAGAATTAAGTGAATCTCACGCTAACCAATGATTAACTTTTCAAATGAAGAGAGCGTGTTTTAAATCGCCTTTCATCAGTTTCATTTGCGTCGTCTCCATCTGAAGAGTCAATTTAGTATAGATAGTCCTGCCTGTAACGGAAAACCATGTTCAATCCTAGGGTTTGTCAGTGATTTTATTCAAACATGCTGCCATCAATTCCTGTGCGGTTGACACTATAACTCGGTTCAAACTGGTACCAGAAAAGTTCTGATCCGAATATAGTTGCTTCATTAATCGTTTTACCATGTAAAACAATGCAACTTTTCTTGAACGGGACCGAACCAGCTACAAAGCTAAATGACTTGGTGGGATACCGTACACAATTGAAAGTACGGAAACGAAACCGTCATAAATCGCTTGAAAAACCAATCATGCCCTGATGATTGCACACCAGCAGAAGTCACTGCGTATCATCGGGGTTCGACTGCTGAATTTGAAAGTCAAAGATGACAACTGCTTTAAAAGTACGCAGCATTGAGGTTTCCCTTTAATGGAGGGTTTATTGCCATTTGGTCTAACCTTAATTCACAGAAATACTGATAAATATTAATGGAATTTAAGCGATGGGTGTGAATTTTGAATTGTACACATTGTCGTCCTGCTTCACCTGATGGAATATCACCCATCTTGAACTTGAGACGCATGCGTGCCGACTTGCCTTGGGTTGTGAGTCATCAGGGCCATATTTACATGCATTCTGGGAAACCAGTAACTCGTCGTTAATGGTATACATTACCTCATTCATTTTATAGAACACGGCAGATTCTGCCTTTCTGATTGACCATTCATGCAGGCATTGGGCCATACTTCTATCACTTGTTTTGATGGATTGAATGCGACGAAAATTTATCTTATATTTATTCTTCATTATATCTGTTTAAAAGAAAAAAAATTCTTTTCAAATTGGAAGGCCGACAATAGACTAAATGTTCACAGCTCTCTACTATTATGTTGGGTGAATCACAGTCAATATTTGAAAACAAAGCGCACAAAAAGTTTATTTACGTTAATGCAATTTATCAGATTCCAAAAGCAAATCAAGCAAACGTTGAAGTAAGACTACTTCAAGAACGCTGGGGTATAAAATTGCCCTTCGTACAAATTAAAAACATGAATCCTCCCACCACCAGTCCGATTCCACATAATTTTCTAAGCAAAGTAAAGAAGAGTCAGTACGCCAAACCTCAGATTCACGTTTCATATCTATGCAAGAGCGAACAAGAGGTAATAGCTGAAGAAATTAAGGTCTACATTAAACACAACTTAACTTAGCCCGATAATCGTTGTATTTTGCTCTGCGTGGCAGCATAGAGACACGGATAAACAAAAGTTAGTATACATCCGCAATACAAATATCCAACGAATTCTCGTATTGTTTGCATTACGCACAGAAAAAGGCCACTACGATGACGTAAGTACAGTACGGCACTATGCAGATATCATGCTGCAACTAGAACTGCCAAAGTATGGCGGGCTTGTGTCTTTAGTATTTGCCTTGTTTGACTTCTTTAGGGTGTAAACTCAAAGAAATCCTGGCGCCCCCCTCTTTGGTCCCGAAAGGTATCGATGCCTACATTGTTTGTACCTAAGCTGGTTTCTGTTGTTTTCGTGATTCGATATATTAACTTGACGCCTTCCTTTTAGTCTCTTTTGAAGTCTGACGAGAAAAAATGTATTCAGATGATCACACACCCACGATTGGTTTATGAAAAGATTAAAAACTGCCCTGCTGCGAGTGCATCGATTCGTCGTGCTGGATTCAAACAAATGGTGTCAAAGTTAATGCTTGCTGCCACGTGGTCAACCTTCTTGCGTAATGCCAGAACGAAATGTCAAGAACACCTGGGATTAGACCTACTCCCGCAGCAGAGACAATGGTAACATTATTCTTCGTTTGGGATGGACGTTGTTTGACATAGTTAGGGTAAGGGATGGAGACTAACAAATAGCGATCAAAGCTTATGGAGACCATTGTTAGCAGACCAATTGCTGTCACACGTAACAGACCTGATGTCCCAGACCAAACAAGTTGCTTCACCGAATGGCCAATATCCATGAAATATGTAGTTTGGGTAGATTGCAGTGGAAGGACCACTAGTCCCATCAGACATATCAGAACTGGCGAGGCTCAGGATGAGAAGATCGCTGGGTTTTTCTCGAAACTTCGATCTTTATGCAAAGCTAAAGGTAGCTAAATTGGCCAGAATGTACATATTATATTAAGGAGGATAAATCGCAGTATAGATGTAAGATATTGAGAACCCGTTTGCAATGTTACCGTCAATAGATGATCTGTTTTTAGATATAGTGGTAAATAGTCCATGACAGATGTTCCATTGCAGACCCTAGTTTCCAATATGACCACATTTATTTCTAAGATTTTTTACCTGCTGCATGATCGTCAACTTTCCAAAATTACGAGGAGCTGTTTCAACATTAATTTAAAACCATACGAACGCTCTAATAAGAGAAAGGAATTAGTGAAAATTCAGGCGCATTGATATTGCCACATGGTCAACGGCATTTGCTCAATTTAATTAACAAGGAAAGCAATCAAAATTTTTGGTTAAAAATAGTAGTTTTCCACTTTTACACGAATAGTTTTTTTGACGTGGCCGGGCGGTGTATGTGGCGATCTTAATTTCTAAATTATATTTGGAAATCAAGTCTATAACTTCATTTAAATCTCAATGTTTGAAAGCCAAAAAAAAAATGATTCGATAGTAGCCGCAGAACAAAACGTGCCTGTTTTCAATTACAAAGATCACGTTGGTCGTAATATGCTCGTATAGCATGTACTGGTGCAGTGTTTAATATTATTGGAAATTACATTATATACAGGTCAAAATTATAAGTCCCCCCCCCCGACAAAGGTAAAATTTTGTCTTGAAAGTTAGGCCCTTAACCTGTTTTACAAAAATGGTAAAATAAAATTTTGTATTTAAAATAATATTTGGACTGATAGGCATGCAACAAAGCTTCTGTGATAAATTAAAGCTAATTATTTGTCATCGTTTGGAGCCAAACTCCGCTTGAAAAACTATAAAAATTCCTAATTTGATGCACCTGTTGGTGCAAAATTGATTTTAGTTTACTTTACATTGTTTGACTGACGCTATAGAAAATGACAATTTTGCTATATTGCGGACTTCATGACGTCATTCTGACGTCATACTAAGCATGTTGGCACTCAAGTCAATGCATGAAAAGAGGACGCCGATAGCAACCCTTCGGTTCCAAAATCAAGTAATTGCCTCAAATTCCTGTATCTATGGTGTCTAAGGCAGCTTCGGTTTGCGACTGGTCATAATAAAAAAAAAAAGAACTAATGGATTGTGTTATTTTGTTTTTTTCTTCTCTGCTTTTCTGTTTGTTTTTCAATTAATCGACTTTAGAGCGAGAAGGTCATTCACACAGAAGGTAAGCATGTCGTATTGAAGGACGCACACCACTAAATAAACGCTCTATTGAATACACGTGTGACAATATTTTGAACGATTTGAAACAATTTCCCTATACCAGAACAAACTACCATGTACTAATACACCAAACGTGGAGTGATTAAGTGATGTGCGCTCTTGTGCATAAAGCTGACGGTTAGTTGGTAATAAACGACTTTTTCTCAGATGATTGTTACAGAGGAAGCTGTTTATAAACTACAGCGGATACATTGTTGCCTGATGTTGTTAGCTACGTAACCATGACGACTAAATTACTGTTACAGGTATAGGCGGTGAGCTTAATAAAATAATTAAATACAACGTCAAATAAAAAAAAATGTTTCATGACTGATAATTGCATTATAACTGGCTGCATAGTCGAAACTTCCATAATTTCATAAATTTAATGTAAACCGGAAGCCTTACCTGTACAATTGAAGTTGCTTAATTTAAAACAATCAGTTTTAATAATAGAATTCTATTAGGTAATAAGCTTGAAATTAAGGACAGATAAGGACGGATGCCTGTGTCAAAACGGATAATTTAAGACAAATTTCACATAAATGATTTTGAATATTTGACTCTGGTTATTGTTCTATATACCAATTATACAGACTGTCCAAAACTTTTAGTACCCATCACTTGATTACTTAAAAATAAAATATGTTTGTAATATTTCTTGGAGTAAAGTATACAAGTATAATGTTGTTGAACAAGCTTGGAAATAAAATAATATAATATGTAATAATAATAATAATAATAAATTACATTTATAATGCCCCTTTTCCAGAGGTAAGAAAACAAAAACATATGAAAAATAAAAACGTAAATGAAGCAACAACAGAGATACCAAAATGAAGCATAAAGATAGTTCTTTGACTCCAGTGGCATTCCTAATTGTCTGTTCCACAGGCGTGGAGCTACAACCGAAAAGGCTCTATCCCAGCATTTTTGTTTGGAATGGGCACGCCAAAAGTGGTGCTCCCAGCAGAGCAAGTTCTAATAAAACTCTGCGATTCCTTTTCCACCAGACAGTCTTGCATGTACTGGGAGAGAGAGTCTTTCTACAGATTTATACACATACTACAAAGGTTTGAATATAATTCTTTCTTTAACCCTCGTCTTACCAAGCCTTTTTTGTAACACGGATTACCAAGGGGAGTTACTAACCCCCCTCGAGGATTCGTTATAGAGCACATAATGCTTATGATTTGATACCAATAGTCCTCTTCTTCCATTGATACCAATGCGGTCGCATTTGTAAGAAATTCGCAATTTTGTATTTTCTGTCCGTAAACGGACGTAATTATCGCATAGTGGCCTTTGAGACCGTAGTTAACAAGCATTTGCTCATAACCCAAAATCGCAAGATCGGAATCAACTCAAATTTTGTGAAAAAGCTTTCTCAAGTATATCTAGGGAACCACGAATAAAACAGAATTGTGTTATGCACCTTTAATGCTCTGATACTGTTGTGATATGTATCTACACCAATATGGACGAATTCTACTGATGTTTTTAATCCCGTTGGTTGATTGATTTACATAATTGCGTCATATGATCCGACATCTTCATTTGATTAACGAAAACAACCCCAAGATTGCGAAAAGACTTTGACGGAAAAACCTCATTGTTGTCAAAAATAAGTTGACATGACTTATTGTGAGGGGAGGCTGGGAAAAAGTCTTTCTCTGATTCAGCTTGAGTTTGTTTTCAATCATCCACTGCTGAATATATTGGCTACCAATGAATTCGGCAGCCTCATCGAAATAAAGTGCATGTTGAAGGATGTGGTGGCAGAATACTTAATTCATCCCCAATTGAAAAGTTTAAAAAGTGCACACTGAACATCACCAGGAACATTAGGATCAGCAGTTAGGTAAATGTCGTCAGCACATATATGATATTTCACATTAAAATGAAGTAATATCCTGCCGACGAGATGAGTATAATACAAACAAAAAAAACCTCAAAGGCCCACGAACCGAGTCTTGAGGAACACCAAAAAGGAAGTACTTGATCTGTTAGAAAAAAAGGACCTAGAGCACATATGAGCAGTGACATCAAAATCATCTCTGAACCTTTGCAGCATGATGTCGTGTTCAAATGTGTCAAAAGCTTCTTGGTCATCCTAAGCGCGCAAGATGTCATTGCGAATTCACGCAAGCCAACGAAGTCTTAGTACTATGCTGACCTCTTCAGGCTGATTGCATAGGCTCAGAAAGACCATGGGTGGTGGTAAACTCAACAGCTTGTGAAGACGCACATTTTTTCAGGAACCTTCGATGTGAAATGTAAATTAGATACTGGTCGATAACGTTTGAGCACAACATGATCAAGAGATTGTTTTTGGATCAAAATAGGAGTGACAATGGCCTTGCGTAGTTCATTGGAAAATATACCAGATTGTAAGGCATTTAAGTGTTAATGATTCTACACAATGTGGGAAGCAAAACATTGATATGTTGTTTCATCAGCCAAGTGGGCACAGAGCGCAACTCATGTCTGGGCACTTTTTAACGATGTTAAAGAGTTCTTCCCACTCACATGCTGGAATTCTGAAGTATGTAATGTGTAATTTGTCGTTTAATAAATGATAAGATCTGCTTCTTTTTCGATGAGAAACGCATACAGGCCTTTGCATTATGTAGCCCTAACGGCCCTAGAGGAAAATCTGTCAATCACCGCAATATATATATGAAGAGTGTAGAATAAGAAGTACCTAAGTGTTAAAAAATA
>JAMKCH010038127.1:0-31401 GCA_023653785.1 Ophioderma brevispina | reverse complement strand
TTTTGTCTACACATCACCTTTTCAAATCGTTTTTCTGTATAAATACATCATGATGTATGCGACGACAAGCTTTCAGTCAAATGCATAACAAGAGTTGCCGGCATCTTTTAAGATGCCAATTTTGATGCACACAGGGTTTCTATTCATGTTCTTTATCTCTTGCATATTTATGGTTGTCTACGTACCGCGGTACATTTGTGAGCAAGTTTTTCTGTTTGTCTTATTTAGAGCTGCATTTGGTTTTATCTATTGAATAGAGGAGTGTTTTCGAGGAGTTATTTTTCTAGTTGTTTCTAATTTGAATTTATTTATGTATAGTCATGGGATAAAGTAAGATATTGTTTAGAAAATTGTATTTGCAATTGTGCTCCAGTTATTGATTCCTGGGGGGTCCCAGGGTTTTGTTGGATACCCATGCTCGTTCCAGGGGTTCTTGACCTGAACAGGACAAATTTCAGTGAAATTATACCTAAAAGACATGTTTAAATTTTTTTTAAATGACTGTATACCCTTAAAGGTGCTTGTTGCAATTTACGTCTATCATTTTCTCTACTTGATATGAGAGCTTGGAAATTGGAACACATACCTTTAACATAGATGTGAAATAGATAAAAAATTGGAGTTAAATATACTGTTTTATACATTTAAATACATGTGGAGAAATAGATACGAGATTTAAAAAATGAACTTTCCCTACAAAAGGGCACTTTGACGAACAATCAGTACATAGTCACCCAGAGGGTGTTTTGAATCAATCCCACAATGCATTGCAATGTGCCTATATTGTACCATACTAAACACATGTCAGTACTTGGGGATAAAAAGTGTTCAAGAAGTTAAAGAACCACAAGACATTTCATGATCACACACACACACAAATCCTCAGGTACTAGCACCTTGTGGGCTAAAATGAGTGTAAAAGCCAGGGTTTTATGTGTTAAGAATAGGATTTTGTGGTATCGCATGACCTTATTGAAGTAAAATTTCCCAAACTGGTGCATTGTGGGATTGACTCAATACACCTGCTGATTGTCATCCTTTTCTTTCAATTTTAGGGGCTGTATTTCCCATCCCAGCCCTATTGACACCCATGGAAAACAAAAATAAAACATGTAATTGGATCTACCCCATGTTCTTTTGGTTTTCAAATTTCAAAACATTTTTTGAAAAGGGCATTTTCAAGATGACAATTTTATTAACTTCTTTTTCTTATTTTAGCAATCTTTGAATATTGTTCACACAAAATCCATCGCCACTTGATAAAGTATTACCGCTTACCCGTACAATTGAACACACATCCTTAATAAAGTCAAATATACTCAGGGCGGATATTCTATCTCAACTTAAACATGCAAGAGCTCTACAGCTTCAAGCCCCGCAATATTTGAAAGGAACTTCACAGAAAATATGACGGCTATAGGATTTAACACTTGAAACAGGTAAACTAAAAATTTGCTGAACTTTAATAGCATGGTTGATTTTATTGTACACGCCAATATGCTCACGTGGATAAAAAAATCTCTCCTTCAACACTTTTTTTATGAGAACTATACAGTATAGGCATGCCTGTGCTAAAAATATGGACAAGTATTGTCAATTTTTACACATGGAATCACAAAAAAAGAGGATATTTGAAATTTGAACCTGAGCAATATCATCAACAAGTTGGGTGGGGAGGAGAATCTATTGTGCTATTTAAATTATTATCCTTACAAGAATCATCTGTTATCTAAATCCAGATAAGGCAACAAATGAGTGAAATATGACTCTACGTATATTACTATTAAAAGTAATATTATCCAACACATCGTTTTTGGAACTTTGAAAATCTTGAAAAACAAGTGTCATCAACTTCAATTTCTCTGTAGAAAAGAGTATTTTTTAAATGGTAAAAGAGTCATTATATATATGTTTAAAACATGCATAGTTACACAATACATTCTCTAAATGTAAACAAGTGAAATGTCACTCCTCAAAAGAGTGGAACCATCTTGTAAACCACTCCAAAATGAGTGGTTTTGTATTTTCAAAGAGCGAATTTCCACTCAAAAATAGTGAAAATCATTCCAGAAAGAGTGGATTTCCTCCACTAGTTTTCATTTTGTTCTTCGTTTAACTCCTCAGAAGGTGGTGTCCTTCATTTAACTCCTCAAACGAGTGGAAATTCACTCTTTTTGGACTGATTATCACCATTTTTGAGTAGAAATTTGCTCTTTTAAAGTAAAAACCACTCATCTTGGAGTGGTTTACGAGCATTTCACTCTTTTTGAGAGTGAATATTTCCCTCGTTTAAATTTATAGAGAGCTACAGAGTTCCACGTACAATTTTTAATAGCTAGTTTTCAGGTTTTCCATTTTTCCCCAGGATCTCAGATTAATTTCCACAACCTCACACATGCTGACATTTTGATTTCAACATCTCATCTCATTGTCAGATCATCTTTAAATGCAACCAATTCAGAGTATGTTTTACTCATACAAAATTCATATGAAAACAGGCACTACAAATACCATATTTTCTCAGTTTCTATTTTCCAGTTTGGAAGCCTCTTTTTTCAAATTTCTCCAGTTATGTTGAAACCATGGCAATGTACTGTGGCTAGCCATTCAAAATGCAATGAAAACAGGATATGTCAGGAATAGCCTCCATAAATATTCCACGTAATCAAACATTCACGATTTTATTAGCACTTTTTTGTTTAAGATTCAATGTTATCTTGAAAGGTCTGTCCCTAAAGGCTGATTCAGAGATTTCAAATATTATTTTTTTGGGGTAGTTATTAAACATAGTCATCTAGAACTAAAGATATTACCTTAAATGCTTAATTCCAAAGGTAGAGATGAATCGGATTTTCGTTTTCAGCAGTAAAAAATTAGATACAGTATATAGTGCCATAGGATCCGTGTATAAACAAAAATTTCCGATCCGGAATTATAACAAAGTTGTGAATTTTCTATATGAAGGACTTCGATTTGAGCTTAGTTATTTCACACAGTGAATATTATGGACAAGCATTAAATATATGAAAACAAAACTCGTTTGTTTGAAAAAAGAGTGCGCCATCATCGCCCCTCGGAAATCTCTGAGTCATCCTTTAAGGAAGAAATTACCGACAATTTCAGATTCTTGCAGAGATGATTACATAGCACATAAGATTAGGATAAACCATTTATTACTTTGCAGTGATCTATGCCTATGGTTCAGTTCATATCGGAAATTTAGGGAAGTTGGAGGGCGAGGCGTTGGAACACCAAATGCCTTAGTCAGTTGGTATTCTCTTCGGGCAGCAAATTATTTGAACAAGATTTTCTTTAAAGCAACCTTGTTGAGTATTTCCATAGATGTACATGTAACTGAAAGTGTTGCTTTGAGTTGACAACGGCAGAATGTTTCCTCATACAGTCAATATTTCAAATTAATAATTTTGCACCAGAACAATATCGATCACCACAAATTGGCAATTTCTTACAAAATTCTGCATAATGCAACACTTATAGTTTCACAGTAACTAAAATAGAAATGATTACAATGGAAAAGTGTGCTATGACAATCTCCCTACAAGCGCAAAGAGAGACAAGCTTCATTCTACCCAAAAAAGTAATATTCAGCATACGCAAGATTAATTAATATTGTTAATACCAGACTATAGAACAAAATTCCCCGGCAAACAAGAAGCAAAGTAATTAGGTCAAAAGTAACTCAATGAAAATTGCAGCATCAATAATGTGTAAAATGGAGGGTTTTTTTTGTCTTTGATACATACACATCAAATGACGGCAACTTCATCCGTTTTTTTTCCTTAAGGTATGCATTACATATTGGCAACACAAGAACTTGACTTTCTTAAACCCTGTGTGTCGGATTCCGCGTCAACCCCCGGGCGATACGCTAGGCATTCAATAATTAGATCGCTCCAACGGGTACTTGGTTTGTTTGGTAAAATCTCATCCATTCATTTTTCCTTTTCCTTTTCCTCGCTCCTTTTGGGCCGGATTGATAGAGATATGTAGCTCTTTTTCAATATTGGGCATGGGTGATCTTCTTGTTGCTCTAAACACAAGTCACGGGCTGATGTTACTGGAGTGTTACAATTTTAACCGGGTGACAAGAAATTACACAAAAAAGAGGGCAATGTACGAGTATGTCCCCACCCATGAGCAGTTTGTTTGATTTTTACTACTTCCCAGATCTCAAGCTTGTCTTGCCTATGTTAATTTGCTGAGGCTAGCGGGTTACATTCATATACAAATATTTGGACAGAGCAAAATTCAGAGTATTTTTTGTATGTGTGTGTTTCAATATTTGCAACATGGAAATTAAATGTGGGAGAGCGTGGCTTAGCGGCGGGCTTATTATATATGATTATTAGGGTGTTTGCCTGGGCCAAATTACCAAAAATCCCGATTCTAATCCCGGTGGGGTCACACTTGCTGGGATTTATTATTCGTGTGCTCAATCGGATTTTAATCTGTATAGAAAGTTTGATTACATACAGAATACCGCGCTCTCTCCAGTGTTCACTTGGAATTGGGCAAATGAATCCCGAAAATCATCCCGCCGTCGGATGGGACGTTAAGCCATCGTTCCCATGTTTAAGAGAGTCACAACTGTCATTTAACAATCGCAGTCAGTGTCGAATAAAGAGTAGGGTGTAAACCCCTGCCTGTTCCCAATCCACCACAGCCTCAAAGCTGGCCATGGTAGGAGCCGTCCACAACAAGCCTTACCATGACCTTGTGAGACGCCAATAAAATATATTGATTGTTTGTTCATGTGAAAATGGTTGCGCATTCCTTTTTCCAACTCTAAAAATACAATTTCACGATGGTATGTACGGGGGCAGGGGGGCACATTCTTTCCCACCTCCTAAACTACTAATTGGACAAAGGTACTTACTCTAAGCTGAAAGGTTCTAAGAAAGTTTCCAAAAGACAACCATCCATTATGGGTTTTTGTCTTTAAGAAACTAACAGAAGGTTTACAAAAGGTTCTTAAGAACTTTTAGGACCAACAAAGATGCATTGGTGGTTCCCATCTGGGGACCTTCACAGCCCCTGGGGATTGCCACAAACACACAAAATCTGGCTATTTTAGGCATATCTTGCTCATTGATCCCTCACAGCCGTAGGAATTAATCCTAAAGCTACAAAATTTAAAAACAAAATAAAAAATAAAAAAAGTTATATAAAATCCTTACCAACCACTCCTGCTTTGCAGATTTGGAAGAATTTATGAGGGAAGAAGCCAGAAAAAACATGGCAAAAGACCGCCTGTGAGTGCAACCTTGTGTAGCATTAGGTGTGTCACCCAACTACCTACAAAATCTGTGCACCGCCCCCCTTCTCGCATGTTACCCTCCCCCAGTTTGAAGTTTCGAAGCGATGCCCTTCATAAAGATCGCGTGTAACTTTCAACAACCTTTTTTATATTTCAACCTTTTTGCTATTGGTAGGGTTTTATATAAAGGACACCAGAATCCTCTAAGAATTTTCTTATTAATAAGGGTTTGCGTACAGGGTCGTAACCAGACCTTTGCAAATGGGTGTGGGGGGGGGAGAGAAGGAGTGCCGAGGCATTTCTAGGGGGTAAAATTTGGGGGGTCCTTCTCCTAGACACTGTACAAATGGTCAGTTTCATTTGGTATGGGCTGTGGGGAGAAGGGTTCTGAGCCGGGGTTTATACAATTTAAATGCCTCTTTCCTTAAGAAAAGTTTTGGTTGGGTAGAGTTGCCACCCATACACCAATTTTTATAAATGTGATCAATATTTTTGTTTCATTATCCCATTTTAGTATACAGACATCTGATAGACCAAAATACACACAACACAGACTGACAGAGACGGATGAACACAGGGTGGGGAGGACAACTAAAAAACACCTTGTTATTTCTCATCCTATGACAAATATAGGCCACAATCCCCGCAAAGTAGAGAACCAATTGAAAAAAAAAGCCGTGATGAGTATGTTTCACTTTCCGTGTAAAATAAACATTCACTTTAATCAAGGAGGTAATCACTGTCTCATCCATATTCCGTTTTTTGCTTCACATCACCATAAATGACGCCTAATATTGCAACATGCCATGGTTTCATGCTTCCCTCCCCGATTCAAAGCAGCTTTTTGGGGAATTAATATCTGCACAAATAGAAGTTTGGCAGCTATGTTAAAATGTAGAAATCTTTACCTGCTAATGTAGAACTCTGATAGTATCTTTTTTCTGTTAGCCACTTTTTCTTGAAATGGATATTTAGAATTCTTCTCATCTGAAACTCTCTGCTTTTGTAAAGATCTAATGGTGGATATGTGTCATTTTGATTCCTGGTTTTTTTGTCAAAGAAGAGAAGTAGAATTGTAGAGTGTTTAAAAGTAGGCTAATTGTACCCAATTTGAGATCCCTATCAAGTTTCCATGGCAACAAGATGACATGAAGTTAACCCAAAACTTGGACTAAATATGGATATAGAAAAAATACTTAAAGAAAGCTATAAAAAACATGAAGAGAACAAAGCTTTTTATAAATTTTGGTTTTGTGAATGTACAGAAGTCTGTTTAAAATAAATAATTTTAAAATGAATAAAAATTCAAATATAAAAAATGGTGTAAACTGTTTCTAAATTCTGCACTGATTTTGTACGTCAGAGAAAAGTTAACAATATTCAGTCACTCATCTAAACCGGGTTTCCTAAATGCGCAGGACACCCGATAGGATGCTCTCCATATGCAAATGAGAAGTTAAAAGGCGCGACCACTAGATACTTCATTTCCCCTCCCGAAATCACTTGATGTCAGGAGCGGTGTAGGTTCCTGGCACGTGTGCGTATTCCAACTTATGAATTTTACATGATGTGATCTTTGACAAGCCACCTATGGGGCTATTCCATTGAAATCAACACTACCCTCTGTGGAAGATTTAGGTAAAACCGTTCACATGGGGAGTGTGCATTTCAAATAGAACATCCCATGAGAACCTACATTTGATCATGGCTGGTATTCTAAATGGAGTCTAACTTTAGACCTGGGTTTAAACCAGGGTTAGTCCTACATGAGTGGACCTTTTTTCCTTTAAACATACTCTAAAAATGTACTGTAACAGGTGAGAAAATTAAATGGCCCATCCTTGAGGAATTTTATCACCTGTTACATTTAACTTTCACAGTATTTTGAAAGGAAAAAAGGTCCACTCATGTAGGACTAACCCTGGTATAAACCCAGGTCTAAAGTTAGACTCCCTTTAGAATACCAGCCTAGGTCTTTTCCAAGTGGAGTACATATTCCAAATGGAAAAGGTCAATCTGGATAACTACATTTGAAATACACACTCCCTCTGTAGATGATTTAGGACAAGAATACCTAAGGGGTGTATGGACTTTTCAAATAGAATAGTCCTATAGGTGAGAGTCCCAGTTAGCAGTACAATTCTATGCATGCTATGTGTTCCTGTGAGATAAGAATTTGAATAAAAGCCATGACTTGGACCAGTTCTGGCTGAAAAAAACAGTTGGATATGATTAAGTCTTTCATACACTGTTAAAAAAAATACTCCTAATTTTACCAGAAAATTCTGGCATTCATTCTGCCAACAAAAAATTACAGTGTAATGTAAAAATGAATTTAATCAAACCACTTAAAACATATACATTTGGCGAGTTATTACAGAGATTGTACATGTGTTTAGAATAAAAATATCACTATTAACACCTTTAATAGCCTATCAACAATTTTTTTACGGCACATATTATTTTAGTATATTGATGTGATTAAACTTCCTCAAAGAATTCATACAAGAATCACCTACAACTTTCACTTCATTTCGAAAATTTGTCACTGTTACCATGGTTACACCAACATTTTTGAGTAAAACTGTGCCCAAAAATCCAGGATGAGCACTTCTACCCTTAAAACAAAAAGAGACCTTGCTGTGTGAGCATCAATTGTTAAATTTGTCCACTCTGAAGGACAAGGGTTATGGGGTTTATTAGATGCATATTGCAGAAATGCAGATTTTTTCTACATTTTCTATTTAGTCTTGACTACATCATTGTATTTTGTTGGTGTGTGATGAAAACATTCTGGAGGGCAATGGTACTAAGTTTCATGGAGATAAAACAAGTTCTGATGAATTTGTTCAGAGCAATGTAAATAATAATTAAAAGCATTAGAATGGAATGGGTCTATCAAAAGACTTTCAATCTGCATTCTGTGTAGACAATCTACATTCTAAATTTACCAGGATTCTCCCAAGATTTCAAAGAGCCTTGTTCCAGATTCCTAAAATGTAGGTTTACCGGCTATTACTACATATTCAGGATCAAGGAAAGTGACACAAGACAGTCTGAACATGTCTTGAAGTCCATTTTGGTTATCGGTGGTTGGTATCCTGAATATATGTAGTTGGCGATTACAAGCTGGTATAATGGAGGATATTGATGTGGGGGATTATTTTTTTTTTAAGAGACACTGGCACATTTGAAATGTGCGCCATCAAGATTTGAAATAGTGCGCCCTCAGATTTGCAAAATCGATTATTTTTGATGGTTGTAAGCTTTTATATACAAAAGCCCTCACCCGAAATGATTAAGACCAATCAGCTTCCCTTTATGGGTAAAAAGAACGATTTTTTTAGAATTTAGCGTCGCCGGCGACGTTAAATTCAGCAGACGACGAAAATGCGTTTAACACAAGAACCGAAGCGTATGAATGGTTCCCACGCTATGCTTACTGTTTGATCGGTCTATAGATGCTGTGAACTATGACGTCACGTTGTTGACATTCAGGACGCCCGCTGTTGTTTTCTGGCAGGCAAGAATCTTTACAGTAGGTTCGGTGACAGACCACATAAAATCTGGTTATAAATTACTTGCAGAATCTTTTGATCCTAAATGGTCACAAAATGCAGCTGGTAGGATTAGCTTATTATGCTTGATTTCGAACAAAAGTGCAGCAAAAACAGAATTTCCCCATGCAAAGTATAGGTGCTTTTGGCTGCCAGTTTCTCTTACACAACAGGGGGCGCCATAAAACATAAAACAACATGTCACATAATCTATAACCTTGTGGTTTTAATATCATGAGTACGAGTCAGAAATATTCATGTAATATACACATTTGTTGATTAAAGTTATGGAAAACTTAAGAGTGGACTACAAATTACCATGGATGTCTTTATCCTAATATTCCGTCCCTATCTGTTTGGTGGATGTTATTTTATGTGTAAAGTATATCTCTGTTCTTCCAAGGCCTAGACTATCACTTGAAAGCAAATTGAAGAAAAGAATAGAATAGAAATTTGAATATTTTGGGAAAAATGTGCACAGTGCTGCTTTAGAAAGTACACGTTCACAACTACCAAAAAACATTGATAGATCCAGCCAATATGCGATTTTCTTTGTATGAAAGATGGTCACCACAGCTTTAAACAAGACTTGAACAGGTGAATTACTAATAGATCAAGGGTCAGCTCGATTTGGTCAATTTTGTAAAAAGTGTTTAATTCCAGAGGAGGGAGGGAGGGATGGAGGAAGGGGGCACATAGTGACCATTAGAAAAAGGATTTTGGTGATTGCAGGCCTGCACTATGCCTGGAGTCATCTGTAGTCTAGCAATTACAGAGTGAATGGCGACCAAGAAATGTGATTAGAAATTGAGGCAGATGGAAAGTTGGATTGAGTATGAGAGTATTGGAATCATCTGAATGCTAGTGGCATAAAATAGGGGGAAAATAAAACAATCTTGAGAAAAGCTTTGCCCTTTGCAAGATGTTGGTGGGTAATAGCTATGACGATGATGACAATGACGATGATGATGATGATGATGGCGATGATAATGATGATGACGATGGTAACAGTGATGATAAATGATGATGACAATGATGATGTTGATGATAAAGATGATAATAGTGATGATGACAATAAATGATGATGATGATAGCGATGACAACGGTGATGATATTAATGATGATAATGCTGCTGCTGCTGCTGATAATAATGACGACAATGATGATAATGACAATGACGATGCTAATGACAATGGGCTTGATGACGGTGGCCATGCCGATGATGAAAATGAGATGATGAAAATGAGATGATGATGATTTGATGATGATGATGAAGATAATGACAGTAATGATGATGATGTGTTAATGATGGCCAAAAAGCCTGCCAGATACACAATGAATTGTGGCAGTGATGTCACTGCCATCTGCTAGCAATCAGTAAAACCAAAAAGTATTCTAATTAAACCTGCAGTTTTCATGCAATATAAAAATCCACATTGTTCCCAAATACATGGAAGCGACTGTATTATGGGTTACTTTTTAATATGTTGGAATATTTTTCTCTACTGGTCTTCTCCTCAAACACCCCCTTGCCAATACAATATATCATACAATCTGATTGGTTCATTATAGAACCCAACATTAGATAGCCCTCTGAGTAACCAATCAAACTAGTGCTTCTATTTCTGTGTAAACCATACCAACATTCTTACAGTATCCCTAATTTGCTTATTACATGATATTACCTCCTAAGTAACCAATCAAAATAGTCCTTAGATGCCAATAGATAAGTAGATAGTGCCAAGGGGTTAAATCATTCAACCCAGAATAGGCACATCTTCCTTATCAACCCAGGCAATATCAGTTAATGAATGCCTCAAAAGATACACAGGATATTATACCACGATGTCAAGTTCAAACCAATCAGTTGGCCACTTGTAACCAATTCTCTCCATATACATTTCCTGCCTGGTTTAATCACGATGGTAATACATCATTTAGGTTCCCCACTTAGTGAGTCTGTTTGAGTTCCGCGAGACGATCGTTCTACATAACGTTTCTTTTCATTTGCTACGAACATATTGGCACAGATTTTCCTGAACGGCACATTTCTGGGGACATTTTGAGTTGAACCGACCTTTCACTTGCTTACATTTTTTCAATATACCAAACTCCCTAGCATAAACAAATTCAAAGCAATTGACACACCATTTTATGAGTTCAAGCAACCCGTTTTTCTTGGTTTTAAGTAAGACCATGCAAGGGCTGAAAAAAGGCAAAGTTTTCCTGAGAATGCAATCCAAATTCCCTCTACGATTCAAATTTCCCTTCATTCTTATGTATTTTCTAATTTAAAGGTAAAAAAATTCCCTCCAACTGCACTTTCCAGAATGCATTCCAAATTATGAGCCATGCTTCAACCTCTTCCTTCAACCACCACCCTATTCCTTTATCTCGAGTAAAGTTGTCGATCGGTGATAAACCTACACTTGGGGGCTGCACTTGTATGCCTTTGAAGACCAATTTATTAATATTGCCTCATTCCAGAACTCAGCTATCGATGCATCCCAAAGTGGGGTCAAATACTAGAGTCGAAGAAAACTACCATTTTCTATTTGAGTGAAAAGGTCCCCCATTTGGTTGAAACCGTCGTAATTTTTAACACTACTATATACTATGGGCTACAAATCAATTTTTAGCTCTCATATCAAAAAGATTTGAAATGTTGCTGTGAAACTTTTACGGATGCTTAGGAATCAGAGTCATCTAATCACGGGTGAAACTTTACCTAATTAAATCAGACTATTCAACCTTTAAATGCTTCTTTGTAATGAAATGTCCCTCTTTATAGTCATTTAACTCAGAAAACAGGAAAACACAGCATGATTTACAAAATATGGGTCAGTATTTAATTGTACAATAAAAAAACATTTTTGGCCAATTTTCAAAATTGGTGGATCACCTTACACCAAACAAACAATTCTATGTTTTAGGCCTCATACATAGTTCATGCAACTTGTCAAATGCATACTAGATCATTGCCCTTAAGTTGCAATTGCCATGATTGGGGTTCATGATAGGTGAACATGAACCAGCTCATCTGCTAATAGCAAGATTTCGGGATGCGACTTTCACTACAAAATTGCTGCACATTTGCATGTTTATCATTTTGCCGATTTGTAAAATTCAAAAGGCTTGTGAAGGTCTTTTGCCTGCCTACACTTTCGAGGATAGGCATTAGCATGAGTTCAAACATTAATATGAACTCCAAGCCTGACAAAGACAGCATACTTGTGTTTCTTGGGGAAGTGACGTTGGCATTTCTGAATCCATTATTTGTTTTCGCAAACAAATTAAATTTGTTAACACATGTCTGTGTACCTTTCACCCAATAAATATTGACCATCTATGAACTGTAGATTGAGGGTACATACAATTTCCCAACAGCTCTATTCAGTCTTGTATGGGCTCACCCTATGCTTCTGACCGGCTACTGGGTAAGCAAATTTGGGACAAAATGGATGTTCCCCCAGGGGCTTGTTTTTCACATTTGAATGGACTGTAATTGCTTTGAATTCAAAATGGCCACTTCATAGCCTCTTGTTTTACACTTGGCAATAAAGCGCAAAGCAAAAATGGAATTCAAAAGAAATGTTCTTACAATTATCAAACCTGTAAAATTTTGTGGTGAGAGATTTTCATGAACGGGACAGAGTGGCTTATACCTGCCCAAAGTCTGATTTTACACCCAACATAAGAATGCCCACTATACATTTGGCAATGAGGAAAGGTTGGGCGACATGTTCTTGTAAATGACCACAGCAAAGCAAGTAAAATGTCCTCTTGGTGCAGAGCCGTGTACTCGGAGAAATTCAGTGCAGTTCAGAGCAAATTGGTTAAACTTAAAGCAAAGTCAACATCATTCTGCCTTGTTGCAGAAGACTTACAAATGCACAACACAGATACGCCATTACACACAAACAAGTAACCCACAATATGTGAGTTCGATGTGACCCATCTCAGCACAATAAAATTCAAGGATTCTGGGATGGGACACGGAGGTCAATCGGGATATGAACATTGTTGCTTATTGTAGCGCAGCAGTGCCTGAATTATCAAAATCGCTTATTCTAAGTGTTTTTGACCAAAGCGCAATGCTTGTGCAAGCAGATTTCGTATATGTTAACCAGGATCACCAAAATGGGAGGAAAAAGCAATAACAGGAGTGAAAACCCCTTGGTCACCTAACACTTTACCTGGACCCATGCTAGGCAATTTCTTGGGCCTTACACATCAAGGATTTTAGCGGTAAAGATTGGCCAGTTGTGACATGCAGCCAACACACTTTTGTGGGCAGACCAACCGATATCAGGCTACAGTTTCATTGAAAAACAGCCAAGAGGCGAGACATATGTCTAGAAATCAAGGGCAGGTTCCAGTCAGAATTGCCTATGTCTCGCTAGCTTTAACAATGGTTCAGATTCATTTCGATAAAACAATGAAACCACTGAAGTGAATCTGGGTTACTTCTATAGCACAGGTTCCCAGGTATAGAGTTAAGTGTGAAAATGGCTTCCATGTGGTAGGACATGTATGCTCATCTTCTGAGTTGAGTGCAGTAAGTGGTCTGTCAAAATAGGTATTAGCTACACAAGGAACCAACCCACAGAGGGGGAAATTCCTATTATGAGTGGGCACTTATATGTGAAGTATCATCCCTATTAGTATTACCCTCTCTCAGTTCTACAGACCCTCATATAGCTTAGCTCCAAAGACCCTCATTTTCAAGCCATATTGTGTTCTTGGCC
Source organism: Ophioderma brevispina (assembly GCA_023653785.1). Taxonomy (NCBI): domain Eukaryota; kingdom Metazoa; phylum Echinodermata; class Ophiuroidea; order Amphilepidida; family Ophiodermatidae; genus Ophioderma; species Ophioderma brevispina. Next base: position 17,818 of record JAMKCH010038127.1, on the reverse strand, counting down.
TACTTTTATAGGGCCTTGAACCTCATATAATTCAGTTATAAAACCCTCAATTTGGCAAATCAAAGAGCACCCACATTTTGGGTGATCAAATTCAGCCCAACAATCCCTACTATAGAAAACTGGCTCCCCCAAAACAATTGAGACCTTACCTCTGTTAGTTCAAGAGCTACTATTGTAAGATAAGAGATACATGTAATTACTAAATTGCACAACATTTCAGGCATAAATAACAGCTAATAACTCATACCGAGAGTGTTGTTTTTAACCTTAACAACAAACACTGGCCATTTATTTCTTTCATCGAGTGTGCAGGCTTAATCATTAATGTTAGGTCACTGAATTACAATTTTACTAATGGAAATCGCCTGATGGAACTAACAGGAAGTGGAGGAATCCTGTGGATTTGCATGTTACCTTAGATTTCAGGGTACAGAACATGGGCTACTAAGTGAAGCCCACAAATTGATCAGTCCAACTATACCAAACACAATATTTCAGATTATAACAACGGCAATCAAAGGTGAGTATGGGATCCTTTGACATCATCACAACCACGTTCAGCCTGGAGATGCCTAACACCAAATAGCAATTTTATGGTAAATACTGACACTTTCTACTTCTATTTCACAGAGTCTTAGTTCAGGATGTGTCACCAGCTGGTAATGATGCAGTGGTGAATGGAGCAGTATGGTTTCCTTAGCAATTGAACACGTTTCTTTCCCATTTAAAATTCTCACAAATACCCTTAACTTATTTAATTTGATCATTTTTTTTCAAATCTAATACAGCAATGTTTGAGAAGCTACATGAACTTTTTTTTTTTTTTTTTTTTTCTTTAAACCTCTTTATCTCAGCTAAATCGACCTCTCTCATACAATTCACAAACACTTGATTAATTGTACAGTTTTTTTTTAGATGAATTTACACACACAACTTTGTGGACAGTACTCTCTTAAAATGAAAGAGTGAAAATCACTCGAATTGAGTTATTTTAAATTAACTCTAATCGAGTGGCTTTTAGCTCTTAAAAGAGCGAGAAAATGCAACCCGACACCTTCACTCGCAGTTAACAGAACTCACTCTCTTACCGAGCGGCTCAAAAATGCCACTCTCTTCGGAGTGAAGCCCACTATGAACTCTTATCGACCGGATTTTAGATCTAAAAGAGTGAGAAAATGCTCACTCTTTTTCGGAGCTGACTCATAGCCAATAGAACGCCGCAAATCGCGTGGTTATTTTCGAACAACATGCCGGACGAGTTAAGTGCGACCGTCAGCAAACGGTTGAACGAGGTTGAAATTAGTGAAGAAATCATAGATATCTCCACGGGTGAGTATATTGTATGGGTCGGCACGTCTAGGCTTACAGACAAGGTGTGGAGAAGCATTAAATGTTATTTACTGTATATCACTCGTAAATACGATAGTCGAGCAGGCTTCCGGCCAGGCTAGCGCGTAACATGTACGAAAGCACAATTTTTTTCTTTTTTTTTTTTTTTCTTTTTTTCATGATGCATACCGTGATCCCCAAACACGTCATGCTTGCCACAATCATGCATGGGGTATCACTGAATCATGCCAATGATGCGCCACAATATTCAGAATGTCAGATGCTATGAATTATGACCCTACACATCCAATATACTCACAACACAAAAACAAAATTCTAAAGAATCACAACTCTATAGAGTGACTAGTTCACTCTAAAAAGGAGCTATAGTTCATCTTCTTAGAGTTATTGCAGTTATTTAAGTAACAGGGCACAAAGAGTTAATTAAAATTCTTCTTGGCTGAGTTACGGGCTCAATATAGGCATTCCTCAGGTCAATTTAGGGGCCTTGTGTCATAATATACGTCAATCACTACACAATACTGTATCTGTAATGTGTAATGTTGCAGATGATACCACACTTTTATACACTTCATCGACCCACTATTTTCAGCCGTGATTTAAACAAAAAATATGAGGATATTGGGAAATGGTTCATGAAAACAATCTTACTCTCAATCTTAACAAAAACTAAATTAAGATTTGCGGTAAATAATATCTGGCAAATTTGATATATCTCTCTTTAAGATGCAGCATAATGTTCTAGATCAGGTCAATTCATTTAAGTATTTGGGTGTTGTTTTTGACAACAATTACGTTGGAATGAAATGTAACTTTTATATAAATAAGGTTTCCAAATGCATTGGCATTATTCGTAGAGTTAAGTATTATCGCCCCAAAGAAGAAAAACAACTTTATTTAAAAAAAAAAAAAAAAAAAAAAAAAAACCCTGAATATGCTTGCGATGCAATTGTAATTCCACACTTTGATTATTGTATGCTGTATGGTCAAAGTGTAATTGCTAATGTATTAATTCTTCACAATTACTTCATCATAGACTTGCTAGAATATGCTTAGTGCTGATATCAGAAAACTTCCTATTGCTGACCAATGCATTCCACGAAATTGGTGTAAACAGATAAAAGGTGGGAAAAACATCTTGTTCTTATTGTCTTTAAATGTTCAATGGTTATGGCCCCAATTATTTGAGTTCCAAGTTTTCTTTTGTTGAGCAGTGCATATAAATGCACTTCGAGCAAGTTCCAAAACCCTTGTTGTCCTCTTGGAACAATAATCAAGGTAAGCGGTCCTTCTATTATAGAGGAGCTAGGCTTGGAACAAAACTTAACTATGTCCGGCAGAATTATGAATGCCTGAATGTTTAAACCATGTCTAAAAATTGCCATCTTAAGTTAAATTATACACTTCATGCTGTCATTCATTTAACATGTTATTTTATGAAAATGAAGCTTACATTGCAAGTACATTGGAATGGTACAGGTTAACACTGTGTGGAATTTGATTGTGTGTATGTGGTGTAGGGGCAGGTGTGTTGTTTGGTATGTGTTTACATTGTGTGTGTGTCATGTTGTGTGTGTGGGTGGGTGTGTGTTTGTGCATGCCCGCATGTGCTCATTAAGGGAAAAAAGCGGGGTGTAAGCTACCAGTGGGTTGTGAGAGTTGGATAACCTACACATCTATGCTGTCTGTTTATCCATAGTTTTTATAATAGGCTAATTGTCTTTTATTAGTTAAATGTACATGTATTGTAAGGTTTGTGACAGGCCTCTGGAGATCGTACATAGATCTGAAGAAGTTACCCTGGGTAAAGAAAGATTAAATAAATAAATAAATAAACTTATTTGTTCCTCTTTATTTGAGTGGATCTCACTTAAAGATGCGTCCACTTCTAGGAGGGCCTCTTTTTTTTAGAGTGAGATTTCACTCTTTTAGAGTGGTTTTTCACTCTTTCGTTTAAGAGAGTACATAAAAAGGGGGGGGGTCATTACCATAATGATGAATTGCAAAAAAGAATTTACCACTGTCTATATCATATAGGACCACCAGATCATTTGCAGTATCAAAAGTGTATATCCAATCCAATGGAATTTGGAATTGAGCTTGGAGGGATTTTCTGTCAAGTCACAGAAACAAATAGAAAAAAAAAAACAAATACATATTGAATTTGTATTTTCTGCGAGGAGAAAACAGACGGTATTGAGTTGGTTTACCTCCCGTTTGCTCAAAACAGATATGAATTAGTAGGAAATTTAACATCAGAGTTGACAAATGCCATTGGTAATTTTGTTACCTATGTGACTGCTTTATTGCCAAGGTAAATAGGCAATAGAAGACACTGACACCACCAACATTCAAAATAAATGGAAAGAAGTCGGAAAATACAAAACATATTATAATAATAAAAATCTGTATAGTCTTTCTGATTGTGTGTCTTTTTGCTGTCTGTTTGTTCATACCTGATTTATATCACCTCCAGTCAATCAGTTTCTTTTCCTCCCTCACCTCCCTCCCTTCCCTCCCTCCATCACTCACTCCCTCCCTCCTCCCCTCACCTCCCTCCCTCAAATCCCTCCCTCCCGCCTTAATCATTCCCTTTCCCCCTTAATGCCTGTCCAAAATTTCTCCTCCTTTCATTCCCGTTCCTCTCTCAGAAGCTTTGCTTAGCTTCACTTCCTCGCCTTCTCTTTCTCCAACCTTTCTCCCTCACTCCTCAGGCTCTCCCTCCCCTTCTCACAATGACCAATAATGAGCAAATAATGAAAAGCAATAACTAAATCTTCAGACAACAGTAAGCACTATCTAGTATAAAGATTAAAGGTGCCTGTTCAGATCGTCTTTGGAACCCCCCTGATTTACCCGGAAGTAGTATCATTTGATAGATGAAATGCTGTATTTTTCTCATTGGCGTCCTGAAATATAGCTGTCAAATCCATTTCTTTTTAAAGTACCAGATAAAAAACACCATTTTAATGGGGTAACCATCAATATTAATAGTGAATAGGGCATTGCATATGCGTTATCGCATCTAGCATAAAAAACGCAAGCGTGTTTCCCATGGACTTGATGGTCAGTGGTACAAGTGTCATGTTCATATAAAGTAGCACCGAGAGATTTGTGAGGCACCAAATATGCTATATAATAATGATTTCATATAGACTAGACACTCAATATATTCTTCCCTTCATTTGGCTACGAAATGTATTAAACGACAGAAAAAAGGTGATTTAATTTGCTCTAAATTTCAATATAAAACAGGCTGAACTTTGTATTTGCTCCTATATGCAATTAGAAATTTCACAATTTGTACCAAAGAAACAATTATCTCAGCTCTAATCCTTTCAGGATGGGGATAGTTTTGATGGAAAGTATAACATCAGGACAAAATCAGTACATTTTCAATTTGTTTTTAGGCGACACCTGATATGTGAAAATCTCTGTCTGCACCGTTAGTATAGAACACGATAGACAAAAAAATTGGAAAAAAGCACCTTTAAGAGGAAAAACAAAAAACAAATGCCCAGCGAAATGTTAATAACTTGACGAAGTTGACTGGCCATCTACCGTCACGGACCAAATTGTAGTTTTTACAACAGGAAGTGAATTTCTTAGATGGAACCTCCTGACCACGTAGGTCAACTATGCTTCTAAAATAGCATTGTTGCTTCAGAAAATAGCGAGTTGGAAGAAATATCAGCAGCATTGATGCATTAGCAGAACATGTTGTTAAAGGGCCATGGCCCGATCGCTAATAGCCTCATCCCCAGGGACCCTCAAATTTTGAGAAGTGGTCCAAATTTTGGTATCAGAAGAAAGCTACTATTTTTCTCATAAACCCTATGAAATCTTAGGAGCTAAAGGAGTTTAGTTGGAAAGTATAGCTGAAAATAGGCCCATTTTGGTCGACCAATATTAATTTTCCACAGCACTCCTATGGGGCTTAAAAATCACGTTTTTGGTCTCAACTCAAAAACGGATTGAAATATTGAACGGAAATGGGGGGTTGTGGTGAAGTCCATTCTATCAAGAAGAAAAACTTCATCTACTTAAAACGGGCATCCCCCTGTAAAATGTAATGTTTGTACAATATACTCCACTTAATGACCAAGTCACTTGACTTGCGGAGACGTCTTCTGGGTACACAGATATTCATTCCAATTGTACTATGTCCCCTGAGTACATTGGTTAATTTAAATCATAGAACCTATGAACAACCAATCAGAGATATGGTTAGAAAAGATTGTATATGGGATCATGCCTGAGCCAATCGAGATACTGTAAGGAGGTGGTAGAACACAGGACGGTTAAAGTAGGCCATATGGTAATTGGAAATTTATAAAGCCACAACTTTCAGAATAACAGTAGTTTTGCAACAAACAACCAAAACATTCATCACAATTGTAGGCAGTAAATTTTGAGCAGGGTATTTTTTTCTGAAAAAAAATTATGGACCAACCCTTCCGGAAAATTGCGCTAGAGGTCAGTGGTGTACACATGTTTTGGAATATGGATAATTGGGTGGCAACAATGAAGCAATGTTATAGTGGGTGGCCTATAGAGAAGGTGGTGCCACTGTTCATTGACACCCACCATAAGTACTGACCAGACATTCTGTAAGTTTTGTGCAAATGGCCAAAAACTTTGCTGGTAAGATGTTCAATATTTTGCAAACCTTTCACACACACATGTGTGCATGCACTTTGTGAATGCACATGCAACAATACAGACACCACACACAAATTGTTAATGAACATTGAAATATTGTGTAAGTGGTTAAATTTTTACATTCAAATATCATTCCCAATTGTCGATCGATTGTTGCATTTGCTGCCTTTTCGTTTACAAAAAAGGTTGCAACTGGTGTAACAACACGATTATTTTCTGTATTTTTGTTATTAAAAAAATCACAAAATTACTCCACAGAATAAATGCCAAGGACATTCCCTACCTCCCATCCTACCAGTACAAGTTAAGCACAGTAAGTCTACGGCAACCCAGTACATTCACATCCAACATATACAAGAGATTACTCCCGTCCCATTAATCCAAAAACCATGATCCCATCACATTATTGATTTATTCAGGCAACATCCTTTGTCCGAATCAGCGATAAGACCAAAATTGCCTCCAACCCAATCCCAATGAGTCAGAGCGAGGCTTTCTATCCCCCAGTGGTATTCAAGACATTTTTCTCCGATTTTAGTTCTGTAAAATTCTGGGGACGCCTGTATCGGGTGGGCGAGCTGGCTGCGTGCGGAAAAGATCGTTTCATGATGTGAATTAAGTGCTATTTAACAAATTCTTCAACACGGGGGATGTGCTTCCTAAATAAAACATTTGCATACATACATGAATCATCCAGTACAAATATTCCCAATTCGGGGGAATGATTGTCCACAATTTGCGAGTTGAATGACATTTGGAACTTGTGAGCTACGTCATTGGGGAGACCATGTTTCTTAACACAACAGTAATTGGATGGAAATAATGCGTCAAAATTATTAGAAATTCAAATTTACATTGATCTGTTCAGTTAGAAAGACTTGTAATATTCTATTCTGAAAGTAGTAGAATAAGTGGGGGATTATGTAGAATAAGTGGAAGTAGAATAAGTTGAGATATGTAATTATATGGTTTCATCAAGCACAGCAAGATGAATTTTATATGGAATATCTTTTATGAAATGTTTGAAGAAGTCAGGACGTGCATATTATCATTGTCAGTTTGGTGAATGTAATAGATGGTGGTATAGAGCACCAATATTCAAAACCCTTTCTTTCCTCTTCACATCTTGTTTTTAGTATTCGTACAATCCTATGGATATTAAAAGATGTGTTTATGGAATGACTATAGTTTTTAGATGCATGAGGTCTCCAGGCTTTCTTAAAATTTATAATCCACTTTCTCTACAAACTATGGGAAACACATACAGGTACACTATATATCTCCATCCTGCACTCCTAAACACACATGGTACATCATTTAGTTTAGGTATTTTTTTTCACAACATAGTTATTTGGGTTTAATACGTGTAAGACTAATAGTCATTATGTCAGATCCAAACTCAACTCAGTTACAAAGGTTAAATGTTTTCAAGTCATCTAGTAGTAATGAACGTTAATAAACCGGAAGTGTAAAGTGGTAAATCAAATGGACTGGAAACTCAATTGGCCTGGCAACCTTGCTGCATCGCATACAACAGTTAAGACTTCAGCAGGTGGCGCATTGAGTTGCTTTGCGGCCTCATGTGGAAGTGGCTAGTATTTTCATTAAGTTGCACCTTTGTCCCGTTCTCTCAGGCATGAGACCAGGCACTTCAAGAAATTCCTAGCTGTCTTTTACATGAAGCCACAGGTAATCAGTTCTTCTGATGTAGTGCTGATACGTGTGGAGGGCAAAACATATCAAACTTTCAAACCAAATGAATTTTGGTATTTGATTCAGTTTCGAGAAATCCTTGTCCTTCTTGTCACTTTCAGAGACGGCACGACAGTTGATTAATTAAAGAAATGGAAGTTGATTTGCCAATATACCTGTCTATCAGACCGAGTTCAGCTTGTACTTAAAGACAATGCAAATGTTCAAAATGGTGGCTTACACAAACAACCCCAGACAGACAGAAAAGGAACAAATACTATTCAGTAAATGTAGAAGAGGTGTCGTGCAACATACATAAGCAACAAGATGATCACCCATTCCTGAAGGAGGCAATTTTGAAAAATTTAGTATTATCAATGGATTTGCAAGTAATCAAAGTTAAAAACTTTTGCAGAGTGTGCCAGCTCTTATGTTTTTTATTGTTGTGTTTTTTTGCTTGATATTCCAATTTGCGTGACTGGATCAGACAGTGTTGCCAACACCACAACTTTACACGCCCAATGGGGCTGCTTTTGACATTTCAAAAAGTGCTCTCAAAGTGCCATTTTTGGCGGGTGCCGTGGGTAACGGACGATTTTTTTTTCCATATTAAACCAATGGTTTAAGGAGAACTTGGGGTACTTTTTGCCCTCCCTCTGCCAGCCTAACGAAATTTTTGTTGGCAAAACACTGGAATCAGATTCATGTCACAGTATATTTTGGTGGTAGAGTTCTGCTTGTGTTAGTTAAGTAGCCTCTAGTTATTCTGACACCATACTGAAAGGGCCGCCTCATGCTAAACAAGGATACGAACCTGTGAAACCGACCATATTGTACAAATAAACCTCACAGCTTAGATAACTTTTTGACAGGATACTATTTTTTGCTTAAATTATTGTTCATTATAACTGGGTGCTTGATGAAAAATTGGATTTACTTCTCAAGTAATTGATTTTGCTGTTGAAGGGGATGAAATGACACCATCGACAAATTGTGATTAACTGCAAAATAATTGGGAAATTAACACTTAACAAAAATAGCTCGTAAAACATTAGACAGAGTCACTAAAAGACATTGTCACGTGGGCAGGACCTCAAAATTTTTTTTTTTTCCCCCAATCCGAAAAAACTCAATATGGAAGACGCCACGCGTGCAGGCAGCTAGTCAATTTAAGCCAATTTACATGGTTGAAGAACTGGACTATGCTGCATTTACACGGTGAAAAAGTCAATACTCAGGTTTGAATAACACGAGATGATAACAAGCCACGCAAAAAACGTCCTGCACAAAATCAACGCAATTAGAAAGACTTGTACAAGAGTGCTTTCGTGGTTATCAGATGTACGATGCTGGTGTTTGTGATAGGAGGGGTGCATTAACAGCAAACTTACTGCACATTCAGAAATACAACATCGCAATCACAAGAGTTTACTTAAGAATTTCTGTTATTACAGAAAACACTTTTGAAGTCTAAGCGTGCACTTTAAATCCTTGCGTATACACTCTATTCTACTATCATCCATAATTTTCCAAGATTATCGTTAATTTTTCTTGTATAACAATGGACTGACTATGCCATGTATGGAATGTTTCAAGGGTTTGAAATGATGGCTGTAGTAACATAACTTTTTGAAGAATTATGGGTTGAGACTATGTTAACTACATTTTTTCTACATCTTCTAAAGGGATAAGCAGCGATTTGCTGATCCGAAACATTGAAAAAATCATCAAAATTTGTATTTTGGTATTTTTATTACTAGCATGGATATGCTAACGTAACCCACAAGTGAATAAATACCTTTTTAATACTTTTTATTTGAAATAAGAAAGCCTTCCTCTGTGAATATCCCAAATTTGTAAGTGTAATATTGTGCACCATGACATGAATGGTATGACAAATTTCCTCAAACACTTCCTTTTTTCACTATTTGGTGTTTTTGGTCCTACATTAAAGTAGTTTTATGGAATTGTACATACTTATCTTTGATTTATAAGCTAAAAATGCATTTCCACATTTTTAAAATTTTTTTGCATTATCGCTGCTTATCCCTTTAATGTAATTTTGTTATCTGGTACTTACCTATATGATGAAACAGCAACCAACACAGGAGGTACCAAAACAGAAGCAAGTACATGAAAAAGAAAAGAAAACAACATTAAACAAATTGATAAAAAAGAACATGCTACAAAGCAAAGGTGTTAGGCTGTTAGCTTGCTCGCCAAGATGTTACACTATAATAGAGGTACAGTAGTGTAGCAGTTTGACCATTGGACTAATAATCCCAAGGCGGTGGGTTTGCCTGTTGCAGTCAACATGGCTTAGAGCAGTTTGTGAATTGAGCTTATGATCACAAGGTTATGGGTTCGAACCCTATTGCAGCCAACATGGTTCAGAGACATTGGTTTACACTTCAGGCATTGGACTTATGATTCCATGGTGATGGGTTGAATATGCTGCAGCCAACAGGGTTCGACCACAGTAGGAATGCAGAAAACTAGAAACCATGTGCTTAGTCTCATGAATGTTCAGACATGATGTACAATGTAAGTGCATTCAGATGTTGCAAAATTTTCACCATTGGTGTGCAGGTAAGAAAATTACTCAACCCTGGGGTATGTCAACTATCCAATAGAAGTACATTTTATCAAAGCTGGGTAGTTCTTACCCATTTGGGAGTTCATAATTACCCAACTTAACTATCTTCCAAATCATTTATTGAGCCAATCAGTGATGTTGTAAGATTGAACACTGTAAAAATGATCTCTTGGTGTCATATGTAAGACATGTCTTGGCGATAGACCTGTCTTCAACAATAGAAATAAAAGAAAATAGAACAAATAAAACATAATCTAAGACACACAGACATGTCTTCCAACCACATGTCTCCAGATTGATGACAAAAGACATGTCCTACAAAAGCTAAGTGTCTTGCATAAAAACATGACTTGTAAATTAGTGTCTTGCAAAGAGACGTGACATTTGAACATGTCTTGCAATGAGACGTGAATTTGTGTCTAAATAGATATATGTCTCAAAACTGATGACATGTGAAGTGTCTTTTGCCAAGACACCATTTTTACAGTGAAGGTATCTGTACAAAGGCTAGAAAGAAAGAAACATTTTTAAATCAGTTCAGTTCAAATTTTACCCAACATGTGACAAGCCTGCCATACATCTAAATGTGTCTGCAGACTTCCGCAGAAGTTTTGAATGATTGCTAAAAAAAGAAAATCATGAAAAACACTTTAAGTTTTGCACTTCAATCCTTGAGATGCATTTAAATGTTGTTTGGCTTCCCAAATGCATTCTAACACACTTCCTATCTTTCTTGAACACTCGGATGTGAACGAAAAAAGCCCTTTAAGATCTTTGGTGAGCTAAAATTAATGCTCTCCGCAACTTCCAGGTTTCAGAAGCTTTTGAATTCTTACAGAATAGTTTAGTTGAATGTTAAAAGCCGGATATTTTAAGTAACCCATGTCAACTTAATGATATCTGGGGGTTTTATGTCCATACACAAGGGAAAACAAGATGCAAGACGATGTTTCACATTTAAAAGTTGAAGGAAAATAAAAAACAATTTTACGGCATAAACCCCATTAGTTACTAATAAAAATTATTGAAACGTTATTTCTAAGGAGATTGTTGCGTTAAACAGGAACACTAAGAGATGTTATTAGGATTTCCACGAGCATATAAGTTTACTTGTTAATAATGTAAAACCACCATTAATGGGACCCAAACAGATTTCCAAGGTCAGAAATTCTAGCTGTACAAATGTTTTTCAAGAGGTTAGTTTGGACAAAAAAGTAGAAAAAAGATGTTTTTTTATTTTGGACTGGAGTTGAGTATATTTTTTCATATAATGGTATTGGATTCATTTGAATAGTCATGGTCAGGTCTGATCAAAGCATGATTGTCATATGCAATGCATGTGATACCCATGCAATGATCATGTCCTGACACGCTATTCCAAATGAACCCAATACCATTACATGGGAGGCACATACTTAATTACAGTTACTATCTTCCTACAGAGTAAATGAATTCATCCGGATACCCTGTTTTTTGTTTAAGAGACCCAAATACACACAATTTCACTTCAAAGTAACTAAAGTGAAGTTTTTATTTGAATCTAGTAAATGCATTTACACTGGAGATATTCTTGACCTTTGGGAATGTAAAAACGTGCTGAAATTTAATCCTTGAGAACATTAAGACAAAGATGTAACATTGCTGGATGTAAACATGCTAAAAATCTCTTTTGACGGGGATGTGTTTTGGCCAAAGGGAAACTGTTAAAGGTAATTTGAAACAGATGTGGTCATGCCTGTGTACGCAGAGTCATTAACTTGCAAGCCCTCCAGGAACATCTCAGAGTCTCCTGAAAGGATATTCCCTCCCCTAGCTAAAGGGGTCACGTCTATTGTCTTGAACTTATTTCTTTTATCAGCATTCTATACGTGCTATCATAACCCTCAAACCAAGTAAATTGCTACAAGACTAAACCTTAACTCAAAACCATAGAACCCGGAAGCCTAAACAGTGTTAATTGTGCTCAAATATACCAACCAAAGCATGGGTTTAGTTTACAGTAATACAACCCATTTGTCCGGTTGGCAGCGTGGCACCGATGGTAATGAGTTCAAAAACCTTACTCATGATTTTTAATGTAATTGTAGCGGTAAAACCATGATTTCAACCTTCCGAAATCTTTCTGTGCATCAATAGAAAACCAATAAAATGTAAAAATTCTGTGCCAAGTTACCATGAAGAATACATAACAAATATAGTGTCCACAAAACATATTACAGTGGAATCATCTTATTACATAATAGTTTAACTAAACTCTGTGAAATAATTGTCCTTTTTTTCAATAACCTATCACTCGATGCAAGTCCCATGCTATCCATTGCAGTGAATAGTCTAAATTGACTGAACTACCCCCTTTCACCAATTACCAACTAGTAGATGATGGGCTAGGATGTCAAATCTTGACGTTCAGGTTCCTCCATTGTTTTCCCTGGCAGGCAATTTACAGGTTAGTTCTATGGCAGAGACCACATAGTATTTGGTCAGAAATTACTTGCAGAACCTTTCCTGATCTAAATCAGTCACAATATGGACTTTGGTAGCATTAACAAACATGTGTAAGTAAAATGTTGATATATTGAAAGAACACTGGCACATTTGAAAAATAGTGCACCCTCAAGATTTTCAAAAATCGATATTTTTGCATGGTTGTAAAGCTCTTATATACCACAACCCTCACCTCGAAATACTTAAGACCAAATCAGCTTCCTTATGGGTAAACAGAACGATTTTGTAATTTAACGGCGCCGGCGACTTAACATCACAGCTACGACGAAATGGCGTTTAACACAAGACCACACACCCACACCGGTTGCATGTTTCCCACCTATTCCAACACTGTTTGATTGACCGGTCTATAACTTTGTGGTTTTAATATCAGTGAGTACGGTCAAAAATATTCATGTATATACACATTGTTGGATTAAAGTTATGGAAACTTAAAAGTTTGGGCCTACAAATTCCCGGGATGTCTTTATCCTCATATCAAGTCCCGATCTGGTTTGGGTCGTGTAAAATATTATCTCTGTATTCTTCCAATGGCCATAGACTATCATTTGAGAGCAATTGAAGAAATTTCATATTTTGTGAAATGTGCCCCGTGCCGCAGCTTTACTTGAACAAAGTTACAGCAAAAATGACATTCCCCAGCAAATTATAGTGGCTTGCCCATCAGTTTTTTCAGACTTTTCTTTCCACCAACAGGGCGCCACAAACATAACCAAATGGCCACATCATCTATAAAACTGACCGCTTTACCTGTATTTCCTTATCAGGTGGCTTCGCTTTCACAGTCTTATATCATTTATTTTTCTGCTCATAAGTGGGCATTTTAGGGAGAGACAACTACCGCATCCTTGAGCCTCATATAATTGCTTTGCAATGTCCTCTGGATGATTGCATCATTTATAATGTATTTTCTGGTGAATCTAACGTGTGGTTAAGAACGGCTTAATACAACCCTTTCTTTCTTGCTGCCTGGCCAGGAAAGACATAATGTGCATTTTGTCCTTTGAAATCAAACCTCCAAGTATAATGTGGGCCCCCCAAAGTTCAAAATCTTTTCCTTTGTACAATTTCAAGACCTCCTTTGTCACAATTTCAAGACCCCTTTGTACAATTTCAAGACCTCCTTTTACATTTTCAAGACCCTTTGTACAATTTCAAGACCTCCTTTGTACAATTTCCAAGACCTCCTTTGGTACAATTTCAGACCTCCTTTGTACAATTTCAAAACCTCCTTTGTACAATTTCAAAACCCCTCCTTGTAATTTCAAACCTCCTTTGTACAAATTTAAAACCCTCCTTTTGTACAAATTTGATCCAACCTCAAATGCCATATACGTTCACCCTGAAATTAAAATTTATTTAAACTAGGCATGGGACCCTTTTTAAAAACTGCGCCAAAGTAAAAATCATATCAGAATATCTGTCATGCATTAAGATTTTGTGTTATGGCATTCTCAGACATCCTACGTTGCTCATAGGAGGTTTGCCCACCATCGCATATAAGGGTTTTTCAAAGGTCCAATTAACATAAGATAGTTTTTCTGAATAGTATATTACTAAAAGGACACTGTAAATAGATTTTCTGAGAATACAAATTCTTCCATATTTGCAGTTACCAAGAATATTTCAGAGGTTTGTTGGACAAAAAGGTCGTCGAAAAAAAAACCCCTATAGTTTGAACCTGCCAGCCATTTTAATCAGCCTACAGGAAGCCATCTTAAAATATTTTATTGTGCATAAGAGAAAAAAGAATCATCCTTTTTATTACATAAAGTAAAGGCATTTTTGGCTCATTCACTTCAGATATACTTTGGTAAGCACCTAAATATACAAAGACCTTCAACATCTCAGTGTACCCTTTAAATGTGTAATTACACTTCAATCACATTTAAAATTGTTAATAATAGTTTAGTTCTTACTTACTCTTAACCCCCTTACTACCTTACTTACGACTTTAAACTGTCTTCTTACTCTCTTCTCTCTAATGAAGTTTACTTGTCAAGTCTAATTTCATCAAATCTTAGTGAGAGAATTTTCCACAGAGGACGCACTCTGGACGACCTTGCAATGCCATGAAAACACATCATGCTTTCGAAAAGGCATTTGGGCCAAATGATAATGTTGCCTGGAAGGTTGTCAAATAAAATGTGCAGTCTGTGAACTCCGCTGGGAAGTTTCTGAACAAGTGTGATGAAATGTAGTTAAAACACGGTGTCAATTTCAAATACAAAATGTCTGAAGAAAGAAAAAATAGAAAAACAAGTGTTTTTTACTGTGAAAAAATTTGGTTAAGCTGCCTTCCTTTTTATACTTTAACATTTTAAGGGCACTCAAACTGCAGCTATGATTTTTAAGGTGCTTTTTGAAGGGATGTTGCTAGATCTTCTTAAAGCGCCCCATGTGGCGGAGCCACGGGGGCATGGGGAGCTTTGCCCCCCCCCCCATTTTTTTTTTTTCTTGCCCCCCTAGTTTCCCCCCCCCACAGGCTGAGAGAAAACAATGGGATTTGGGGGCCAAAATTCGGCGATTTGGCCAAAAGTCACCAAATTTTGGGAAAAATCAGCGATTTGGGGCCAAAATTGGTAAAAAATCTCCAAATATTTGATATTGTTCCCACCCAGCAGAATTTCACTTTTGCCCCCCCAAATTTCACTTTTCACCCGTTTGCCCCCCCAGAAAAAAGAGGTTGGTGCTGCCACTGCTTTAAAAAGGTCCCATGACGCCGATCGCTAGAAGCCTGTCCCCAGACAAACCCCAGATTTTCCCGGAAGTAGTCACATTTTGGTATCAGAAGGAAAGTGCTACTATTTTTCATTTACCATGTGGAATCTGAGCGCTAAAGATGTTGGTTTGGAAGTATGAATATGAAAATGGGGACCATTTTGGTCGACCATATTATTTTACACAGTTCGCTATGGGGGCTTAAAAAACAGGATTTTTAACTCTCAGCAAAACGGGTGAAAATAGCGGCGTGCAACTTTACAGATGGGGGTTTGCGAGGTGAAGGCAAAATATCATTGGAATAAAATTCCTAATCCTTAAATCGGGCCATCCACCTTTTAAATGCCTGCTTGTAACAAACATTCCAGGTGATGGGGAATCTAGAAAAACGGGAGGTTTCCTTCTTCATGGCATAGAGGGGGAGGTTACAAGAAAATGCCAATTTTATGGGGACATAATTATAGTGGCACGAGGAAGACACCCGATTTAGTTCTAAAGTGATGAGGGGATCATCTCTTTTTTTTTTATAGAAATAAAGAGTTAGCAAGAATAAAAAGTGGGGACAAAATTAAATTCCTCTCAGCCACGCCCCCCCCCCCAACCCAAAAGTAGTGGTGGCTCCAAAGATGACTTTCTTTACAGTACATTTCGTTCAATCTACAACACAAACACCTAGTACTGTGTGCAATTAGCGCCCGATAATTCAGGGTCGTTGTTAAACTACAGCTCGAAATTTGCAATTCATACCCTTTATAATTCAATAGATTTTAGCCAAAAAATTGGCAGATTGAGAAGTGGGATCCTGTCACACTTGCGACTGATCCAGACATCACGGGGCCTAGAATTCCAGAAATAACCCCCAAGGCTGTTACGAGACGATCTTTGAGTAGTTTCTGCCAATTGAGGCAAAAAGATTAATGGATACAGAATAAAGAAGCTTCCCTTTTTTTACTGGAGAATTGAAATGAGCAGATGCAATGGGAAGCTATCAGTTTTCTACTGATGTTCAAAGCAAAAAAAGGCCTTCTGCCAGAGATTTATAGGCTGTTGGAAGCTAGGCAGTTTTTTCACACATTCTTTCCGAAACACCAAAATGTGGTGATTTCCAATTTTGTTCATGGTGCAGACGATGTCGGAAGGAGATGTAAGAAATCGCTGTTTCATCAGGCTCCGGTCCTGGACTATGACCTTATTAACACAGCCATTTTGGGAATGCAAAAGGGTCGCTGGGTCACAATTTTTCTGATTTTAATTTAACTAGTTTTGTTTTTGAATTTTTGCTGATGAGTTTGTTGTTTAGTATATATTGTTACCAAATTTCAGAAAAATTGCTACTTTGTTATATAAAATTATTTATATAACCAAAAATTAATGCATGCCTCCAGGACAGCAAGACCTAAGAGCATTATTGCCAATTGCAGTAGAACGATGGATTAGTCTATGATCCAGGGTCAGTGTTACCTTAGAGGACCTAAATTGAACAAATATATGAAAAAATATAGTGAAACGACCTCCTTCCAACCTTGTTTGAAAAGCAATAATCTATTTTTGGTAATGGCCATCTTTATGGGGGGGGGGGGTCCGATTCTGTGGAACAATTTGGGGAAACATCTACAAAATTTCGAAATCAGTACTTCACTTTCGCAAAATTTAAAATTGACTTTATTCTAAATATAAAGACTACTTCTGCATTATTTTATTTTTACTGTCAATATGCGGTTGATGCAATTTGAGCAATTTGAATCAGGGTGCATTGATCACTGCCGTTTTTGCGTGTTTTGTTGATATGTTAGGCCTCTTTCCTTATTCTTAAGATATGTTGTAACATAACTTCAGGGGTTGACCCCAGTCTGTCTATTTGCCTTGGTCAACTCTCCTCCATAATTTTTGTTTCGTAATTTGTTTTGTATAACATGATTTTTATGGAATAAGTTGAAGTCAAACATGCATCATTAACACTGGAACTGTGGTCAGATGCAAAACAGTGTGTGTGGTGTGTGGTGTGGTGTGTGGTACTAACTTATACCCAATTTTCGGGTCTATGTTTGAATACACACCAAGAATTGGGGACCACTATATGAATTGGGGGAACGAAGCCGGTCCCACAACTTATTTTTCTCTGAATGAATGTTCAGATGATTATTGTTTTTTCTTCAGAATATCATGGTTCCAATTTAGGTGTGTTTCAAAATGTGTGTTTTAGGGTAGTAAAACACAAACTCCACTTGTCCCCAATTGTTTTTTTTTTTTATAGCGCCCTCTGTTGATGGACCCAATAATCATGTTGGGGGG
>JAMKCH010038126.1:0-33261 GCA_023653785.1 Ophioderma brevispina | reverse complement strand
CCCACATCTGGTTTGTATAATAGGCATACCCCCTGAAAAATGCAGCAAATTGCTAATGTATTATGTGAGCTAATGAGTTTGAAATTCAAAATGCCTCACAATCTCAAAATTAACTGTTGAGGTATGTAAATACCCATATGCAATGTCTTTATTTTATCCAAAATTGCACAATAGTTTGTTCAAATTGGAAGTTAAAGGTGCGTGACCCAATCGACAACCCCCCCCCCACACACACACACCCGCACACACGCACACACTTAATCAAAATTGCCTAAGTAACCCTTGGGCAATATCCTATTATAGGCCCATAAAATGGAATAAAGCATAAGGCAGCTATTTGAGTATACTCATATAATGTTAAATCAAATAGCTGCTTTATGCTTTATTCCATTTTATGGGCCTATATCAGGATATTGCTGATCCTTGAACACAAAATTTTGTCATGCCATACGTATACGTGTGAGAAAATGTCTCAAATCAGTGTAACCATATTGCACCCATTCATACACCTCTGGGGAGAGGCAAGCAAGCTAAAGTGCCTTGCCTAGGGATACAACATCAAACAAACGCCATCAAACACCAATATAACTCAAAAGAGCTGAGTGTGGAAAATGTACTAAGTCCAAAAGATGCGATGACGTCATCGCACCAACACTCATATGGGTACGAAATCACTGGCCGGGCCAGCAACTCCTTCGTGGCTTGCCATGCCTGGTCATATGGAATGGTGGGCCGGAGGCCCCGGGTTCGAATCCCGTCAGGGACGTCCAAGTTTCTTTAGTTTCTATTCCTTTACCCCGTTCCTTCCTCTCTGGAAACCAAAAGGCAGTTAGGGTTAATGGGATTTGAACTCGCAATCTTCTGATCATGTGTCAAATGCTTTAACCGTTGCACCAATCAGTCCGTGGAAAGAACCTGCATGGAAATTGACAACATGGTCAAAACTTGGACTTTGTAATTTTACTCTTGAAAAGGAGCTGAGAAATTGGCATCTTTCACTTTCAGGATTTTTTTTATAAAGTAATAGAAAAGGCCCAAATACATTCAAAAATTTGACCAAAAACCTGAATTAAAAGGAAATTCTGTGAGAATCTATTATGAATGTGATGTTTTTGTAAGAACTTGGCTTACAGTTAGAAATGTTAAATAAATTTATTTGAATTTATAGATTTCACCTGTTGGTCAAACTGGTGTTAGGGGGATAAGCAGCGATTTGCTTATCCGACACATCAAAAAAAATCAAAATTCGTATTTTAGTATTTTTGTGACTGGCACGGATGTGCTAACATAACCTGCAAGTGGTTGGCTTAAAGGGGGATGGCCCGATTTACGGATATGAAGTTTTCATCTTGAGAGGTTGGCCTTCACTCCAAAACCCCGTCTGTAAAGTTTCGCGCCGATATTTCAATTCGTTTTCATGCGAGAGCTAAAAACGTGATTTTGTAAGCCTCATAGAGTAGTGTGTAAAATTAATATTGGTCGACCAAAATGGGGCACATTTTCGCTCATAACTTCCAAACCAAACATCCTTTGGCTCTAAGATTTCACAGAGTAGATGAGAAAAATAGTAGCTTTCTTCCGATACCAAATATTGACCACTTCCGGTAAAATCTGGGGCTTCTGGGGACGAGGCTATGAACGATCGGGCCATGGACCTTTAAAATCCGATTCTGTAATTTCTATATGTGTGTATCAAAATTCCGACTTGAGATAAAAAAATCTTTCCCTGTGAATATTCCAGATATATAAGCGTAATATTGTGCACCGTGACCTGTACAATTTGACCTCAAACACAAACATTATTGATCTTTGTTTATTCTGTATTGGTGTAAACCGCAATCAGCTGTTTAGCGTAAATTTTGAGATACCATCGCTGTATGTCTATTTGTGGGAGACGCAATGACAAATTTCCTGAAATACTTAATTTTTTCAATATTTTGTGTTTTCGTTCCATCATTAAAGTAGTTATATGGAATTGTACGTACTTATCTTTGATTTGTAAGCTAAAAAAATGCATTTCCACATTTTCGATTCTCTCGCAATATCGCTGCTTATACCTTTAAACAACTTTTTAGTTTAGTTTTTGTAAAAAGGTTCGAAAAATTTTGAGGCATCCATAAACATGTATATTAGTCATACGAAGGGATTTCGCATAGATTAGACACTCAATAGATATCTTTACTTGTATTTCGCTACAGAAAAAGCTCAGAAATGCCTTTTTCAGAAAGCCCCACAATCCTAGTTAAATCACCAGGGCAGCTGTCATTTGCACTGTCAAATCCCATTGAATTCTGTAGAAAATAGTGTGTGTTTTAAATCATCTGTCTGTATCTCTGCCAGTACTCTGTCGATAGTACAATGAAAGATCTCTGGGGAAATAGACCTGATATACATAATAGGCAAATAATCGGGGCAAAAAGTGCAGTCGTGTTCCAACACATTTTGGCTAAGATTGTAGTCCTTTCAGGGTTCGGAAACTTCTGGAAGAAACCTATTTCTTCCGGATTACTGGAAAAAAGGTATTTCTTCCAGTTTCTTCCGGAAGAAACTGGAAGAAATTGGAAGAAACTGGAAGAAATAAAGAAATGTATTATGAACAACAAACTAAATTACACCATATTCATTTGCTTTGCACTTCAAATTATCAAGACTACTTTAGTTACTTTATTTACAGACAATCTTTTTTTTTTCAAAATTAATCTACAAGTTTATTATCTTGCAAGTATATAATAAATTGTTCACAGTTTTGTTTGGTATTTGCATCAAGGTATACAGATGATAAATGTAACCCTTTTCAAATCTTGCCTGTGTATCGAGTTTAAGTGAAGATGCAAACAATGCAAAACGCTTTAAAATTTGTATGGCCAATTTTTAATTTAAACACAAATCATAACGTAGCAACCATTTCTTTTGTTGTAATGATTGTTTTGAAAGACATTGTATTGCTTAATGGGGAGAACCTGGGTTAGGGACTATAAAAACATTTTGTTAAAAAATTGAAGATGGTTCAAGTCTTTACAAGGAGTCTCTGCTTGGCCTTGCTGGTGTGAGAAGTGTCTAATCAGTTTCTTCCAGCAATTTGTTATATTTAGGCCTTGTGAATCAATGCGAGTTTAATTATACAATTGCAAGGGGTAGGTAGGGGGGTCCCTAAATGGTTATTTCAAAGTATTTTACTATATTTCAATCACTATATAATATTTAACCAAAAAGGGAAGTCATTGGCTTTAAAATAGAAAAAATTTAAATTACTTTTTTAGTTCCTTCCGCTTTCGGTGGAAGAAACTGGAAGAAACCCGTTTCTTCCAAGTGGAAAAAACCGCGGAAAAAAACCACGGTTTTTTCCACCTGTGGAAGAAACTGGCGAACCCTGCCTTAGATGCCGATAGATAGGCAGGTAGTGCCGAGGGGATTAAAACATCTGGAACTGTAGAAGAATTTCATAGTCAAAATCCAATTAGTTGTTATCATGTTCCATGTTCATTTGTACATGATTTACTCTCTATATTCCGGTAATCTTCCAGTAAAAAACTTCCTATTTGGAAGCGTGCATTCCTGGTGCCCAGAAAGATTTCAGTGAATTAAAAATTTTTTTGTTTGTCGTTGGTGTATTTGTAAGCAGAAATTTTGGGGGGGGGGGGGGGAAGGTGAGGATATATTTAGGGGGAATCACACTTTTCTTAGAAACACATTTGAAAAGGTGAACATGCTATATTAATTTATTAGATTCAAAGCATACAAATGAATCAGTTATGTCAATTCTGACTTACTACAAATGTCATAAAATTGATTACTTTCCTTTTTGGGAGGCAGGAGGGGAGAAAGGATTTTGAGGGGCTCACTCCCACCTACTCACTGGTTATGCCACTGTGTTGTATGTATTTATCTATTTTAACTGACTAGTTGAAAGCATAGGGTACTACTAACAAAATATGTTGTTTTCTTTCCACAGTTATGCAGTGTCTATTTCAAAACCATGATGCAAATTACAAATGATTACAAGGAACAAGTAAGCTACAATGAACTACAGGCCCTATTGTATAAGGAAAGGAGGTGCCACACATTCTACAACCATATCAGGGGGTAGAGGACATCATATGCCTGTAAACAAACAACTGCTCTACCTGATTATTTTAAGTTGACCATATTCTTTGCACAACTTTTCTACAGAAACCCTCAACCCATGAAAGGTGTAGTCTGGTTTATCAGAATCATTTGGATAACTCCGAGCATTTGGCTGTATGCCAATGTATTGGACTCAAGTTTATGTTATGCAGCTTACCGCTAGGACTATATCACACCAACAGCCTAAGACCAGGTGTCGTCATTGTCTACAAACACAGGTGGCGCAATTATTTTGCTTTTATCAGTACCAATAGGTAGACCTCTTTGTTTGGCAATCTGACAAAGAATAAAATAGCCACAACAGGTGCTGCATGTAGGCGTGTTGCATGACACTACTTCTCAGAAGGACAATCGCAAAGAAGGAATACCTACATGTGCAGATCAACAAAAGCTAAATTATTGCTACCTGTTTGCTCCAATGAGGGATCCTAAATAAATAGACGATTTGCACGATCCCCATAATGCATCTTGTTAAGTGCCCATTTCCATCCGGGAATCTGTACCAGCCTAAAGTCAGCTAAAACATAATGTCAGGAGCATAAAGAGAATACCAGAAAACTTACCCTATCTGTGACGTTGCACTATAGTTGTGTAATTATCCTGCAGGTGACAAAGTAGGGCACGGTTACAATCGAAAATACCACTTTTTGTCGTAAATTTGAACATCAGCGCCTCCGTTGTGTTTTGTTCCTTTGATATTCTTCTACATTTCTGTAAGATTAACTTCATGAGAAAAGGTACTTTGTATTGTAGTTCCCACAGTCTGGTGATGCAAATGAACAACAAAATTTTGGTAAACATGAGCTCTGGTACAAGTTCCTGGATGGAAATGGGCACTTAACAAGATGCATTATGGGATCTGGCAAATCGTTTATTGGGGATATGCCTATCAATTCATGCCTTGTCTGGTAAATGGTAACAGCTCAATGGCCATATGTAACACTGTTAGAAGGGTTTGTAGATGTGTACAAAGGTGTGTAGGAATAAGCCTAATCAGCATTAAATATGCAATGCACTATGGGAAGGTTTTGGTACTTTTGGGATTCCTGACCTTTGACATATCAAGATTTCCTGACCTTTGACATATTAAGATTGTGTTAATTTTGTTTTTAATTAATTCAGCAATATAGCCAATGAAATATATGCCATAATTTATTTAGATACTATACGATATTTGTCCATTTTTACATCTCAAAAGTAATTTTTAGAATCATTTAGTACAAAAATGCAATTTCCTGAAATATTGACGGGGTCAAAGGGCAGGAGTCCTAAAAATTTACTGAAAGTTACAATGGCAATTTGGCTTATTGTATGGATACAATATTTAATCAAACCCATATAGGAGATTTAACTAATTGTTACTCTATACATGCAAGACATTTGAAAAGATTACAAAAACATTTTACTCATTAAGAAAGCAATTATCTGAGCCCAGCTGCAAGATGATTAACTGCAAGGTTAAGGACAGACTGCATAAGCCAAGACTTCTACTAGAGATTGTGCTAACAACTATTTCACCTACTAGAGGGTGTATTGAGTCCATCCCACAGTGCAACAGTTCAGGGAAATTTCACCTCAATAATGTCATGTGATCCCACAAAATCCTTGACTTTTGTGCTTATTTCAGCCCCAGAAAACATTAGTACTTATGTAATTTTTAGCATGATCATGAAATGTCTTGTGGTACATAAACATCTTGAACACTTTTCTTCCATAAGTACTGTCGTGTATAGTACAGTACAGCATAGGCACATTGCAATGCATTATGGGATTGGTTCAAAACACCCTCTGGTCACATACATCTCATGCACATGCGTGAAATTTGGGAATAATAAAAAAAGCATCTTGCTGGCACCACCCCCCCCCTTAAATCGAGTTGACCACAGAAGGACGTAACTCAGGCACTGAAAGAAATATTACAAGAATTCTTTAATTCTGCTGTTCATATTAACAATTGTCCTTCTTTGTTATAATAATGTGTGCCTACAGTCCATATATCAGCTTTATGAGATGTTTACATTTGAGTAATGATAGATTTGCTTAGTAGAAAATATTACAAATCACATTCTCAAAAGCAGTCATAGTATAAGCTGCGGGATTAAAGAAAATTCTTTATTATCCTTTACGTGCTGAGTTACGTCCTTATGATTGTCAACCCTCGAATTTATCAAAAATCATCTAGGGGCATTGTAAAGAGATAAACCAAGAGAAAGATTTGCTGAATTATCACAATTCATACGCTAGTCCATAATACATTGAAGCACGGAAGCACGACTTGCAGTATCACAAACAGTGCATGGCACAAGTATAGAATCAAATCACTTTTTTAATTACACCAGCAAATCAAGAATGAATACAAAAAGGAGCCTGAAAAAGCGCTGGGACATGTGTGATGCGATCTGGGAAAAACCTGCCACATGTGGGAAATTTATATTGAGTTTTTACTATCACTGCAGAGTTTGATTGAAATATTAAGTTTCCCTAAACTAATTTACTAATTCTTCTTTGATACATTAAAAGTACGTCGTATACAATCTGACAACAAATAAAGGACAATATAACAGATTTTAAGCTATTTCCTTATTTTTTTCAAACTGTCCTGTGCGACATGTGGTGGTTTTTCCCAGATCACATCACATATGTAAAATAAAACTATATTAGAATAATTCGATTGCCGCTCGAAATATGACTGAATAGGAGTCAAGAAGCACTTTTTTTTTGTGGGGGAGGTGTAGACTGAAATAGGGATGTCCCATATGTAGATTGATACTCAATGGTTCTGTGTGCGAATCGAACAGCTGTATGGGAACTCAGCAAAATCTTCTCTTAGTTTTACCTGCCAGGGGTCCGTTCCTGAAACTCAGTCGTAAATCTACGTGCATACTAAGGCTTTTCACACTGAGCCGGTGATCGATCGACTTTTGCGATCGATCGCTATATGTAGACTTCAAACCAGCCACCAAATTCATTATAATACTTAGCAAACTCTGACACGCATATCGCTGTTGTGCTTCCTCAAATAACAGCACGCTTTCATCCAATAAATGCACTTACGTAAGAGTCTATCCGCCATGTTGAATTTCCTTACTCAGTCCGTTCAATTTCGTGAACGGAAAACTCAAAATTTCTGTGCGGAAGCAACCCAAGGTGACAAGTCATATCATTTAAAAGATGGCTATGTACCTCAGCATTTAAAAAGTCAACTACAACCACTGCAGTAAATGCCTCAAAAAGAAGTATTTCGTGAGATCAGCACTCATTAAATCTTTTCTTTGGAAAACTTTTACTTCGTAACTAAGGCGCTATTGCACATGCGCGTCTAGTATTCAGAAAACGGCTGCACTAGTCTTCAAAAACGGCGATCGATCGCAAAAGTCGATCGATCGCCGGCTCGGTGTGAAAAGCCTTATTATGTCATGCCTGAGTGGACAAGTTTGTCCAAAGCACTGTGTAACTAGTATGAAAAGGTCTGTTATGTAGGACATACGCATGAGCTGGTTATATACGTAGGGTACCCGCCCACAACGAGTTTTGGGAATGGGCCCCTGGTCTGATAAAAGTGTAGCATCTTGGGACAACCAGGCATAAAAACTTCATGCAGTTTCAATTGCACTGTATTTTGAAGACACGATAGTTCAATGTATTGATTACATATCCACCACCTTATGTCAGTGTATGGTGTATGCAGGTTTTCCTGTCAAAATAACAGTTAAAATGCCGGACAGGTTAATGAGATTATTTTATAAATTTTTCAATTTTTTTACCTTCAAACAGTAATAGCATATTTTTTTGGAAGAGTCCATCCAATTTTTAAAAACTTAAGAGATTTTTGCACAGTATTGGTATTTGATAAGTTAACTATACCTGTGAATGGTAAAGCTCGGATTTCTCTGTGTCGCATAAGGAATTTTGTAATTGGAATATTTGATATTGGATCCCGATAATGATTCAACGGCTGCTGAAAACAACATTCCAATATGAAATAGCAGGGAAATAACACAATATAAATTCAGGAAAGTCAAGTTATGATCGTTTTCGTGAGATTGTACTATTTCATAATGGATGGGCAGAAATTTTGTGTTTCCAGTGCTGTCATTGAATTAGAATGGGAATCTCTGAATCTTATTACAAAATCCCTTCTTTTATGACGCATGCATACTTTGAGGATTGCCGTTCCCACGTAGGCAATTAAAGGCCGACTCAAGAGATTTCCTGATGAGGGCGCACTCAATTTTCAAATAAACCGTGTTTTTTGCATATACATAATGCTTGTCCATCTACTAATCACTGTGTGGAATAACTACGCTCAGATCAAAGTCCTTCGTATAGAAAATTACAACTTTGTTATAAAATTCCGGATGCTGAATTTTTGTTATACACGGTATCCTATGGCACTGTTATACTATGCATAAATATTTACTGCATGAAAACAAAAATCCGATTCGTCTCTAACTTTGTAATTGAGCATTTTAGGTGACTATCTTTAGTTCTAGATGGCTATTTTTAATCACTACACACAAAAAAATATATATTTTGAAAATCTCTGAGTCCGCCTTTAATACAACCATGCAGAAATCTTAAAAATTTGAAAATTAGGGCACTTAAAAAAATGTGCTGTTATTACTTTAAGGTTTACAAAACAAATGGTTGTGTTGCCCTAACATAAAGGAAATAACTTAGAGGTCTTGAAAGCATACAACCTTTTTTCAGCAAATATTTAAAATGAAAATATATATAAATATGTAAAAACCTTGGAGGGCAATAGCAAAATTTATTTTGAGCCCATCTCGTATAGGAAGCAGAGCAAGAAAACGATTGTGTAAAATCACAAGTTGCTGCTGTTAAATCGGCTGAATTCCTTTTATTAGTTTTTATACATCATCTTCCATTTCATACTTTTTGATTTCTGTATATTTATACTCCTTTGAAATGAATGGATCTTCCATTTCCATAGCCCTCTTTTTTGTATTTTATCAACAAATTATGCATGTATTTCAATATTTCTTTTTTATACTCAAATTGTGGTGACTGAATTTGCAATATAAAGCGCGAGCTTGAGTGATGGTCAAATGTAAAATATTTACAAAACAATTTCAAATTTTGTAAAATATTTACAAAAATTTCAATTCAAATGACTATTTCATATATTGATTTTTTTTCAAATATATATATAATAAAGCTTCCCAACTGTGCGAATGATTAGCACAGTTGGTATAATAAGATACTTTGATAGTGTATAATTGTACATAAATATTTTGTTTATGAAATGTTTATTGTAAATTATATGTTAATTTTTCTTTATTGCGGATATCTCTGCTGCCCAAGCAGAATTGATTTCCGGTGTGCTGAGGTATAACGAGGGAGCCAAACCTGATTTGCGGGGTACTGTGCTCTAAGAAGTTGAACCAATTTTTCTTCATCTATATGGAAAATGCAACATTTTATTTTTTTTCTGACAGTTGCACAAAGGCTTGGATACCAGGGTCATACGGTCTTATTCAGGTTTTCAAAAATGTGTAATTTCCCCCACATATGGTGACTATGGAGTTATAAGGTAAAAACTGTTTAAACATGGTCAAAATGAGTAGAGTGGATTTATATGCCTGACCTTTGACCTTGTAGCTCTGTGTAACTATTCATCACAACTATGACAAACTTGGAATCCTTATGCGAGGACAATTAAAGGGACTGGAGGAGATTTTTTGAGGATACAAATTTCAATTTGTTCTTGATCGGTTGTAGAACACCCACAAAAGCATGCTATATTTTGAACTTGACTGCTATCATAATCGTCTTCATAGAAAAGCATGGTTGATTTAAAATCCTAAATCATCTCAATGGTGCTATTACATAAAGACAACATATTTGGCTTATTCCCTTCAGGTGTGATCTAATACAATGATAAGCATTCCAAATATGCAAAAAAAAAAAAAAAGGGTTAAAAAATGGAGGCGTTTCTTTCTGGAATGTCCTTGTGTCTCTTTAAAGTATAAGTTTTAATTGGAAAATGTTGACCCTGTATGACCCAGACCTTTGACCTCATACATCTCTACTATACTTCGTCCGGCCTGAACTAAGGAGTAACATCATAGCTTTCATGCAGTTTTAAACGTGCGAATCGTATTAAGTTGCAGCTGTAATCGCGAGCGTACAAAGTCGGCGTGTGCGATACGCATGCACAAGCTGTGACATCACTCTTTAGTTCAGGCCGGACAAAGTATAGTGCGGGATTGCCAGAATCTTAACCCCCTGAGGTCTATCGGTCGATTTGATTGGTTATACATTGGCCAGATACACCAAATGACCCAATCAGAAACATGCTAAGAAAACCTTAAATGTTTGTACAGATAAGGTTGTAGACCACAGGGGGTTAAAGTAGTAAAGGTGTATGTTCTCCACATGAAGAAAAACGGGTTCAAAATCCTAGAGCAGAACAACACAAACACAAGCCCTGGCCCCCTATATGAAACAACTCATTTGTGAGCATTTATTTTCATGAATTTCATTCAAGACTAATTCACAAAAGTTTACAAACCAATTTCTTTTAACAAATATCTTAGATTTTACTTCATTGGAAAAAAAATATTGCAGCAAAAAAGATGGGTTGCCTATTTTCAAAACAAATAAGTTGTTTTGGGGGTCATTTCAAGTTTTCTTGAACTCAGCTTTATTGATGAAGGGGGTATTTTGTGATCCATAGTCTTGTCCCCCAAATTACCTCCAAAAGCTGAATTTTTTATATCCTCAGAATAGTTGGCCTAAGTGTAGCCTAATCTTGCTTATTCAATCTATTCTAGACAAATGGGGCACCTTGATACAAATGTTTGCTCGTACACCAACTAAAATTTAGGAAATAAGATTTTCTCAAGGCTACTTAGTGAACCATTGGAAGCCATTGATTTTCAGGTTTGTTTGTAGTTTTGTGCTGTTATTGTCAACAGATTCTCTCATTCTTGAATCTCCCCTTCAGATGGAATTTGCCTTCCATTCACAGGTTATTTGTTTCTCGTCTTTTCACTTCCACAAGAGATTTCACAACTTTGTGCTCATCAATAGACAATGTCAATCAAAGGACATCGCCAGATAAGGACAGGAGGCCCTCTATAATCATAGTTATATTTCACCTTCAAACAACTTATCATGTACGCAAGGCTGATAAACTTAAGTGCATGTTATCTCAAAAAAGCAAAGCTTAGAGCATGCTTCAATTTCAATGACCAAAAATGACTTATATGAAAGATATTACATGATGCCCTTTGAAGGAGCCTGTAAGGGATGCCTGGATAGGGTAGACGTTTCATATAGAAGTCTTATTGATGCAAATGAGGTATTGCCATTCATTCCATCAAGCACTACTGCACAACGTCATACAGCGCATGACGGAATCAATTGTAATACCTCATTTGCATCAATGGGACTTCTATATGAAACGTCTACCCTGGATAGACCTTTTGTCCTTCATAAGCTACAAAGAGTCTACATGGGGTAGCCCTTTATGAAAAAGTATCCAAATATAGTGCAATGAGTGCTTAGACTTGGATTATATGTCTCCTCACCCAGCAGACTCTGGAAGACAACACAATGGTCTCATCTTTATGATAAAGCATGGCCTTGACAAGTCACTTGAATTGACCATGCCATTTATATCATGAGCAGATTAGCTCTCTGGGGTATGGTATGCAATAAGAGAATGTAGCTAATTAGTGTAATGCACATCCTTGCAAAGCAAACATTGTGGTTCTTGAGGAGGAAGGGTTCATATGAAAATTTCAATTACCCATTGAAGCCTGTATTAAAATTCAACATAACAAATTTCTGGAGATTTATGCATAGTGGTATTTTTTGAAAGCCAGCAAAAGTTAAACTTTGATTGAGCATGTCGCTTTATAATCCATTGTCATGAAAACTATGGAGGGCTTCCTTCTTTCCTTTATATCCAGCGATGTCCTTTGGAACTTTGCAATAGGAGATGCTGAAGTGAAAACTTAGAGTATTTTTATGCCATACCAAAAAAAAAAAATCATTGAAATGACCCTTTGTATTAATTTTGTCAATAATTGATCAACTTTTGAGTATTAATATTTACAACTTTTTGTTATCAAAAGTAACAAATGTTAGAAAACAATATGTGTTGTCAATTTACCTAGATGATCTCTAGGCTATTACTATGAATTATGAATTTCAGACCAAAAACAGAAGGTGCTAAAAAAGAAAGATTTTTCAGACGTTTACCACACCACAACATAAATGATAATCAGTGAAAAATTAACGGGTTGTGACCTTCCAGGATTTGAACCCGAAACCTTCGGATTATTAGTGCGATGCTCTACCGAAGGTTAAATCCTAGATAGTTAATCCTAGATAAAATCCTAGATAGCTAATTTTTCACTATCATTTATGTGATGTGGTAGGAAGTCTAAAAAATGTTATATTACCCACCCGTTTGAGCTTAATTCAAATTAAATGCAAAACCACACAAATTTTACAGTTAAGTGTGTTATTATGTATTTGACTCTGAATCCGATAGGTACATAATAGCGAGTTACGGCCCTCGACAAGTAAAC
Organism: Ophioderma brevispina; assembly: GCA_023653785.1. NCBI lineage: Eukaryota > Metazoa > Echinodermata > Ophiuroidea > Amphilepidida > Ophiodermatidae > Ophioderma > Ophioderma brevispina. The sequence goes on along the minus strand of JAMKCH010038126.1, from coordinate 20,572 downwards.
TCTCCACAAGGGAGTTCCCTCTAGATTTTGCCTCACATTTTTAGAACCATTTGATGGAAATGGACCTTTGCCAGTGATGTAATGACTGGGGGAGGGGAAACCTTTTCACTTTGGATCACATCAGTAGTGGGTCCTGTTTGTAAGATTTTTTTTCACCATTAAGATTTTGAGTAAAAAAAAAATTGGCAAAATTGGCGTATACCACTGAAATTCACATACACCATCATTGTGACCATACCAATAAAGAGTAGACATGAATACTGGAATTTCATTGGTTGATGGCTCTCCAGAATCATACTTGTAAGTAATATATTCTGATCATACAGCACTTTATCAGTATTCCCGCACAAATTTTGCGGAACATGGAGACAGCAAAGATCTTTGCATTGGCGATGAAATTGCAGGATCTCCACTGGAAGCCATGAATGCAAACAGACGGACAGGCAGGCAGGCAGGCAGACAAAGAAACTGCAAAAATGGTATAAGGGGCAAAATCTAGAATAAAACTTTCTTTTGTGGATGTATTAGGGCGAGAGCCCAGAAGGTTTATTCACATGAAAAGCGCTGTTAACTGCTGACAACATATGCTGAAAGGGTCTTCCACCCACATTGTAAATAATACATTGCTGCATGCTCTGGGCCATAGCTTTAACAAGATATTCAAGAAGGCATCCAAAGTAAATGCCATAGCAAAGAATAATTGAATCAGCACTACATCAGGAAATATCTTACTGGACTGAATAATTCAATTTCTGGCATTTCTTTTCACATACTATTTCAAGTTCAAAATGGCTGCCAAAACATAATTTAAAAAAATCCTAATCTTAACAAATTATAGGTTCGAAATATATAGGTATGCTATTGGACACAATAAACATTTTCGATACTTTTAAACCTCTCTGACGAGTTCAGCAAATATGGCAGCTAAAAATATCACAATCTTCAAAAACACCATGATATAAAGTATCATAAATATGTTTATTGTACCCTATAGCATGTGCCAGGGTATTTTGCAAATACTTTAATCCATAAATTTGCTGCTATCGGGCTAATTCTAGATTTATCTGTTACTGCAGCCATTTCGAAATTGCAGTATGTAACGATTTTGAGAGTGACTGAAATTGATTTATTTGGTTCAGCAACCTATTTCTTAACAGAAATAGTTACTAACATAGTGCCGATTCGATTATTATCCACTACGCGTTCACTGTGGACGCCATATTTGGGAAAGCCACAGTGCAGCAATGTATTTTTATGATGTGGATTGAACACCCTTTCAGTCCATGCTGTCAGCAGCTACGGTGCTTTTCGTATAAATCTTTTGGGCTGCCTCTCGCATGGGACCTATATGGCAGCTACACCATGTCTACCACAGCAGCTACTGCACAGTACACACGGGGCCAGTTGCTATGCAGTGGCTGCAAGATGAGGCTTCCCAAGTACAGTTATTAAGCATACAGTGAGGTGGCTACCAGTGGCGTAGCCAGGTGGGGCCAAAGGGGGGGGGGAGAGTGCCCCCTCTGAAAAAAGTCTTTAGGGGAAATCGGGAAATAAAACACGGATATTCATGTTAAATCAGCCCCTTTTCAGACTTTTGCCCTGCGATCGGGAAATTTTTGCTTGTTGCACCTACCGGGAAAATTACCCCCTCAGAACCACCGGGCTGGCTACGTGCCTGGCGGCTACTCTACATTGCCTACCCTAATTGCTACTCTGTAGTTGCCCGGCCACTAGGTAGGTATGGTGTAGACAGTACCGGAGTAGTCACATAGCTACCCCGCAATCACTACGCTGCCATTTTGATAGTGGACAGAATGAGGGTGCTATAAACATGTTCTCTTTTCAGCATTTTTAAAATTACAAAATTCTAATTAGGCATCATAAAAAAAAATGAAAATGTTTGCCAAAAATATCTAAAAAATAATACTGCGAGCTGAGAGCCGGTGTAACCACATAGCTAATCCGCGATGGTGCAGACAGCCGCTGTGTATATATATATATATATATATATATATATATATATATATATATATATATATATATATACACTATAAAAAAAAAAAAAAAAAAAATATAAACATGTTCTCTGTTCAGCATTTTTAAAATTACAAAATTCTAATTAGGCATCATAAAAAAAATGAAAATTTTTGCCAAAAATATTTTAAAAATAATACCGCGAGCTGAGAGCCGGTGTAACCACATAGCTAATCCGCGATGTTGCAGACAGCCGCTGTGTATATATATATATATACACTATCCATCTATGTGGCAAAAATATGCGGAATCCTGGCTGGTGAGTGTACGTCTATTAAGTAGGTAATCCGTGTCTACTCGGTGGTAGCTGCGTGGCTACTACCATGAAGAAATTGGACGTGTATACACAATTTTGACTTTTCAATCTGAAATTGGAGCTTCCAGTGTTTTTTCTATTTCAATTTGTCTGTCCTCTGTAAAAATCGCAGGAGGCACATACTAATCCAAATTTTTTATGTCCATCTGTTATAACATTTTTCAAATTGCTTGTGCATGGACACTGTTACGATGAGTAGAAAACTGGGTATGCAGATGCGCTGTTGCAGTGAAAGCGCCCATTCCCAGCAGCTGTTCAGGAATGTGACCGATATCGATCGAGTGGACTTTGAACTTATGCGGTCACAGAGCTGGACATGGGTGCTCTCACTTCTCTTTTTACATTGTGTAATTTTTAAAAATTATTTATCGCTATCTTTCGAATAGAAGTGGTTGCTTTTTGTTGTACTGAGGGGTGGGGTTGTCGACAATTTTGTTCTGCTCCACTACTAGTAGATTCTAGCAATATCATGGGTCAATCGCCTCAATTTACTCACTATGAGTTACAATATGCTCATCCACAAAGAACACAGTTCAGTGGGTTGTACTTTTACATACATTGACATGAACTGACCTTGTGAGATCTGGGTATCATATATCATACCCAAAAAACCAGGGGTGTATTTTCTAAATACACTGGTGAATGAAAGCTACTGAACTGTTCCAAGCGAATTGAGATTTTACTAGCTCATAGTGACTGACTAGATATTTCCCGTATCCTGCCGTTTGAGCGCATCTGGGGCTCCGTATCTGGTCAATAAGAAATGTGCATGCGCAATATTTGTTGTCAAGTAAACACAATGTCATCGTTGATTACGCTGGTCTGCAGCATTTTGTGCCGCTGATTTGGAACTAATTTTTGTAACTAACATGTAAGAATGCTATTGCTTGTGTTATTGGGTATGATAAATTTGTCATTAGGTGAGATGGGGTCAGATACAGAATATATCTAGTCACAGAAACACAGGGTTCCTCGACTGGATATATTCCGTATCCAACCTCAACTCGCCTAATAACTATTAATAATACTACTTGGTAAAAAGATCCATTAGTACAAGACTCATCTGGGGTACACATAATGACCTCTATGCATGCCCCCCCCCCAAAAAAAATTATAAATCACTTAGTGCTATCAAAACAGCAAAAACACCTTACCAAATTTATTAGTTTAGAGGACCAAGCCCTCGGAGGTAACCCAACAGTGCATGATTAACCACTCTAGGGGTATCCCTCGAAATTGACCAGATTGGCTTGGGACAGTCGGGGATTACCACCCTACTCTTCTCGAAACTATGCATGTACAGGTAAACAGCTTAAAGTCTGACTCAGAGATTTTGAAATATTATATTTTTGTGTAATAATGAAAAATAGTCAACTAGAACTAAAGATAGTAACCTAAAATGCACAATTACGAAATTTGAGATGAATCAGATTTTTCGTTTTGATGCAGTGAACATTTATGTGTAGTCTTACGTCCCATAGGATACTGTGTATAACAAAAAATTCCGGATCCGGAATTTTATAACAAAGTTGTGATTTTCTATATGAAGGAATTCGATTTAAAGGGGGATGGTCCGATTTAAGTATATAAAGTTTTCATCTTAATAGAATGGCCTTCACCCAAAAACCCCATCTGTAAAGTTTCTCACCTATATTTTGATCCATTTTGATGTGAGAGCTAGGAACTTGATTTTGTGAGCCCCATAGAGTACTCTGTAGAATTAATATTGGTCGACCAAAATGGAGTATATTTTCGATCATAACTTCCAAACCAAACATCTTTTAGCCCGAAGAGTTCACATGGTAAAATGGAAAATAGTTAGCGTTCTTTGGTACCAAAATTTCGACCACTCCGGTAAAATCTAGGGGGTTCTGGCGGAACCCCGAGGCTATTAGCGATCGGGCATGGACCTTTAAGCTAAGCCATTTCACACAGTTGATTATTATCTGGACAAGCATTATGTACATCAAAAAACATGATTATTTGGACAATGAGGGCGCCCTCCTCAGGAAATATCTTGAGTCGGCCCTTTAAGTCCCTTCCAAAGAATAGGATCACTCTCCTTATTGTTCCTCCACCTGACACCACCCAAGAGTTCCTCTAAAACAAATCTAGTACATGATAATCCTGCAAGTTGCCCTACTGGGGCATGTGAACCAGGCCCTCGAACCAAAGGTAGTTGCAAACCAGTGGCCATGCTTTCCCATATGCTACTGTATTTTTATCAAAATATTTTAAACCACACATCAATGGCTCCAATTTTCTCCAAAATTAATAAGCAAATGATGTTGTTCATTATGAAACTAGAGTGACTTTTGGGACAGTTTGATTGTTGCAATCATCTTTAGGCCCCCCCCCATTTACCCAAACAGTAGTTACCAATTTGATTATAAATGATAAGAAAGGCCATTATGTTCCTCATGTTTTATGAAATTCAGCCTTCAAATCCTTCCGTAACCAAAAGACTGCTGTTTTAAGGGTGTTGTTCCGATTTATGTGCACCATGTTTTCTATCTGATAAGAGAGTTTCACACCTTGTATTAAATTTATCACTACGGCGGTCTGGTAGTACGTTAAATCTGTTTCTAAAATTAAAAAAAAAAAGATTGGCGTCAAATTGAAATTCTCAACACTAGAAAAAATACCGAAAGGGCATGTGGGGGAAAATGGAATGCCGGCCCGTTCGAGCATTGGTGTTAACTCTTTCCGTGTCTGCGAACAACACAAGTGCGCCGAACAAAAACATTCAATTTCTCGCTAGGTTCATAAAGGTTTCAGACCCCAATTACGCACATATTCAAAACCAAAAAAAACATAGTAATGGACCCTGATGCAAAAACCTCCATAGAACCCATTCGTTTTCCGGAGATATTTGAGATTTAGTTTATTACACAATTCGCTATGATGGACTATAACGTTTATTCTATCACGCAGTACCAATTTAGATAAATCTTTCGCAGTCTGTGACACAGAATAACACCATGGGAAATACTTACTGGACAGCCATTAATTTACACCAAGTTTTGTGGGAAACAAACTTGCGGTTTTGATGTAGCTTTATTCAGCTTTGAGTATTTATTGAATTTGTGTGAGTCTGCCCCTCCCTGGACCGCTCAAAGTTCAGTCGTAATCACCAAGGCCTTTGCAAAATATTTCCTTTTCTGTGTTACTCATTGTGTTTCGGGATATTTCTTCCGAAAATATAGCGATCGTTGATTGGTCACTGAATAATGTCATCGTTCGCTTAAAATAGTTCCCAGAATACGAGCTTATTATTGGCTAACTGATCAATAACCATTCAATTATTGGGTTTCTTGGTAAGCGATAACCGAATCAAAACAAAGCGATACCGAGGCGAATACAGCCAGGATCCCTGTGCAGGCTTCAGCTAGCGGGGAATGTAAAATGGCAAACAATGTAAAAAATTAAAAAAAAAAAAAAAAAACTATGGGAATTTCCATGCACTTTTGTCATGTCACTGTAGGATCCCGTGGTAGGATTATTCGAGCTTGCTACAACACGTACGGTACTATGCTGAATATGACTATCATTAGAGCTTTGAAGCTACGTCTACGTGTACTGATGTCTACTTCGCTTTACTATAACGTGTGAATGTTCAGTCATTGTATGAACGGATTTTATTTTTACCACGTAGTTCATTGCAAAAACTCGTTCAGCCATGTTCTGGAAGCGTGACGTTTCTCCTTACACCATTGTGCAGTATAGTGCCTGTCAAGACATGGTAAGTTCCCGAGTAAGTTTCATGTCTAGACTAGGATGTCGTGTCCCCCTCAAATTCTCGGCGGTGAATTTGTGAACTGGACTTCATTTCTGGCTTGAATTTTGGGATGGTTTCGCCACATGCGTCACATTGCGTTCATGTTGATAACGCGGGTCAGATTCATCATTTCCATTTAGGTTCCAAAATAAACTTGTCATGTCTGTGAGAGTGGCAATTTGACTGGTCACTGCAGTACAAATATTTGATAAAATACTGACTATGCCCTAGCTATCTCATAATTCAGTGTTTGTGTGCCGGGAGGTGGGATAACTTTTACTACTAGCCTTTACTGGGGGCTTTTATTTCTGCAGAGGTGGGCTACAACTATCCCATCTGCCACGCATCTCACATACATACCGTACGGACTCACTCGCTCGCACTCGCAGCTGTCAGGAACTGCGTCGATTATTTGCTTTGAATCGTATGCGAATTAAGCCGTGCAAAATGGATATGGTAATTTTGACGGGCGACGTCTCGAGTTAAATTGGCAAGTATCGAAAACGAATTGTCACGATGAATGGCGGTGCTTACGATGACGACTACTTTGATTGAACACATTCTGCATTGCACTGGGATATAGCCAAGTTGGCGCAATGACGCATCGCTCCGCTCGGCCCTCACGCCTTCGGCGTTTCGAGCACTCGCCGTCGGCGCGCTTCGCGGTTGGGTGGATAAAAAATGCGAGGCGTCTTTGACAAAGACTTTTTCCATTTAGAAGTGATAATTGCATATGTCCACGGCCCTATTCCACTACTGTGCTAATAATTGATGGTTAACTATTAAAAGACATGTCTGAATCTTGGGAAAGAAATGCAATTTTGAAAATTTCAGGACAACAATGAGACAATACGGCCTTCATGTGAATATCAAAATCGAAAACTACATCACTTCCTTCCAGGGGGTAGGACTGCCAACCTAAACAGCAACAGCGAATTCCAAACGGCATCACTAAGTCTGTTTCAACGACTTAACGGTAGGAGAACGCTCTTACGCATATCGAACCAACGGTTACACACAGATTTGAACTAAAGACAAGGCCGGGTCACGAATATTTAAATCTAATGACCGTTTTTGGAATTACACATTTTTGCAGCGGGGTTAATCCCCTACCCCCGACTGATTGAAGTCTACTTTTTTTTTTCTTAATTTATCATGATGTTAATAAGATCCTTTTAATAAAGGTTTTTAAGAAGATGATTTTTAATGTCACTGGACCGAGACTGGCATAGTAAATGCACGAAGCAGTTCCCCAAATTACCGTTTGGAAAAAAGAAGATACCATTGCTCCCACATTCATTGCTTCCATTGGAAGTTTTTGTACGGTAGTAATGTGAATCGTTAGAGATAACTCTCTTTAAAATGGCGAGTGTTGTTGCTCAGTACTGTCCAATTTAGCCATGTTTCATCACTACGCTCCCATCATCCTGACCTGTACATAAAACCTCCATTGGAAGCAATCATTTGGAAGCTACTGGTATCTTCTCTTTTTCCAAACGTTAAATTTGGGAACTGCTCTTGACATTTACTATGGCATGCTCGGTCCCAGTGACATTCTCTTGTTTGAAATCCCCAATGCCCAATCGCGCTGATCGTTTCCTACCCCCCCCCCCCCCCGCTTCCTTCGTGACATGGTTATGTGGTTTATTGTCCCCCTCCAACTTTTGTTGGCGCAGGGGACTATAGAATGCGCCTCGTCCGTGTGGCTGCGCCCCACTCTATATCTTTGGAACTAAGGAATTTTGGATGTCCATCATCGCAACATAGATGCATCTCGAGTATCTTTGTTGGTGGGATCCAAATTGGGGGGTCATGTATCATTGGTCAATGGTCAAATGAGGTCAAAAATTATGGTCAATATAGGGCTAAAGTTGCTATATAAACCTGTGTCAACACATATCTTTGAGCTAACAAGTGAATGACTAAATAAAATCTAGACTGCTAGCGGCCGATGTTCTTTTGCAAATTTTTTTGTGGGGAATAATTACCCGAGATGTACTTTCTTCTTCGAACTTCCATCCAAGCAACAGCTCGCACATTTTCGTAAAACAGCAAATCAGGGCTAACAGTAACACAGCACATACTTTCACATTACTGTGCCAGAGACGAATCTCTTTACGTTCCAAAGTCCATGCAAACCACTATTGGTCATCAAGGAGGGGCGGAGCTGTGTTTCGTCGACTTGAACCCCCGGCAAACCTACATACCGAAAAAGTGAATGATTCGGAGCATCATGATGATCATCACTCATCATCACTCACTAAGGCTCGAGTTTTGGACCATTTTGCATTCCATACACCGATTTTTTACATATTTGCATACAGTGGTAGGTAAAGACATCCAACGATCACTAATTAAGCAAATTTGTGTTTGGAAACTCAGAAGAAGTCAAATTTTCAGTCGAATTGTGATGGCTTGTTATTTTCGGAAACCTTGCCACTCTTAAACACAGTGCAAAGCGATCGTTCTGCTCATAGCAGGGCAGCTTCACAACAAAACCAGTCTGACTATGGCAAATTTCATGAATGGTTGGCCAGATTTCAATGATTTTATTGTTCCCATTTTCATATTTTTTTCAGAATACCATGATTGGAATCATGCCTCGTGGTCTGCTCCATCTGATGTAGCACGATTCATCTCTTCACTGGTGGTTACTAAAATTCTACTTGTTTGATAAACTTGTGTTTTTCACCATGGCCAACCTAATAACCTATGCCCATCATTGCAGTATCCGGGCATAGTCATAGCTATGCCTCCCTGTTCGAATCAAGTCGGATAGCCTAGTGGAACGACACAATGATGCATGACGAATCGTTCTAATCTGAAAGTTTTTTTCTGGCATTTTCTGCTAAATGCATTGGATTATAATTATAATTCGCCAGTCATGATTGTATTTGTAGTTTCTGCCAATTCCTCCGAACAGTAGGGCCTTTAAGTTACTTTAACTCAGGTTAGGCCTACCTAAACAGGCCAGTAGTTTAGGTGTTAATCATTAATCTCACTTTTTAGGTATCGATACTGATAACTGCTGGCCCGGGCTGCTGGCTAACTTCTGGCCTACATGGCTTAGGGGGCATACGGCTAGCGGCCTAGGCAGGCCCTCGGCGCAGGTTGGTTACACATGCAGATGATCTCTATTTTTTGTCCTAAACTGACATTGCTCAAGATAACAAATTCAAAGGGAAACATGCCATCAAGAAATCGACTGTTTTGGGTAAACTAAAACCTTTTGAGTATAAAGTGAATGACCTGCAGTGAGGGCTAGTGCCCTCTGCCTCATAAAAAAGCACGCAGCATCTTTGCACGATCTCAAGTTTGGAAGTAGAAGGCTCCACATGTAGCATTTGACACTTCAGACAAGTCTTCTGAATATGCCTGTGGTTTCGAATCTGTGTATCACCGAAATGACCCTTTAAACTTATTCTGTCGTGTCGCACATCCGGGTTTGCTCCAGTTGTGCATTTACTTTCCCCAAATCTGAGTGACACTAGCCCTTGGAGTATAATGGAAGAAATTAGACTTTCGAAAATTCTTCAGCTTTGACATGATGTATTAAAATTTTCTTGAAAGGTGATTGAGAGAAATCAAAAATGCAACATATACGACGTTTGAATTGATTTGGTAAGGATTAGGCTGCTCTTCAGATATAGTTTGATCTTTCCTATTCAACCAGTAGGAATCTTTCCACTCCATATTCAGAGGGAGGGTGAGAATAGCTATTAATGACACGACTGCGACCGTGAAATTGCCCAACTAGTCCGCCCTCGTGATTCGTGACCGAGTACTGACATCGATATGGATATATTGCAAGTTGTGGAGGTCCGGTTTACTCAATAGTGTAACATTCTTGCATGCATACCCCAATAGTCAATCCTGTGTTAACAAAAGATAATTTTAGTAGGCTAGCTAGCCTATATAGCAATTGGCTAGCTAGCTGGGTAAGGCTTCGACTAAGCCTGCCTGCTACGCGACACTTACTTTGTCGATAGCACCAAATACGAGCGGAAATTATTCGGTTATCGTTTCGCGTTCAAACAACGATACTTGAGCATTGTACAGAATCACATGTACGCTATGCAAAATATACACACTGCGTTTTCGCACTATTATGAGGCCTCCTATTTGGTGGTATACTTCGTCCGGCCTGAACTAAGGAGTGACGTCATAGCTTTCACGCAGGCTTAAATATGGAAATCGCAGTAAACCGCAGTTGTAATCGCGAGTGTACAAGGTCGGCGTGCGCGATACGCATGTATAATAGCTGCCCAAAAGCTATGGACGACTAAGTATAATCAAAGGCTTAGTGTAAACCGTGAAAGCGCAAGCACGAGTGAATTGGACTTTATTCCGTTAAGATTCTCAAATTCACTAGTTCTTGCGCTTTCGCTTCCGCTTTCTACACTAAGCCTAATAAATAATATCTATATCGGGGGCCATGCCATCCCAATTACAACTCATGACACTCGTGTATTGGCAGCAGCATCAGCATTCAGATTATGACAGAAAGAAGGAGTCAAGAAGACAAAACCATACACGTCCAACCAACAAAATCAATAACACAACTCCGGTAAAAAATTAACCGGCGAATGAATACCGCTGTAATACATGTAGGCCTAAACATTTATTTGACTGTCCATTCCACCAGCCTCTGGCTGTGACAGTCTATAAACATTAACAACAAACACTTTGCTGAGTAGAAGTCAGCAAAATGCGTCTTGCAATATGATCCTGTCGTTTATGATGTCAGGTTTTATGGATTTTGGTATTCATTTTGAGGTAAAGAACAAATGTGGATTTTTCTAAAATGCTCTGAACCCTGTGTGTAGAAGTTATTTTATTCAATTCAATTGTACCTATTTCTAGTTGGTATAACACCGCAATAATGTTTATCCACACATTAGAGTCCGGAAAATCCCTCTGGCCAATTTAGATGCTGTGCTTGCCATTACGTTCGAAATAGTGATATTTACCTAAATCACGTATGATTGCTCATTTTGATAACTGGTCCTAACCATCATTCATCTCCTGCGTGAGACATCTTAATCTTACGTATAAAGAGTTCATTGGAAAGAACGGCGAATTCTGCGACGGCGATATTTCTGGGAATTGGTATTTTTTGCCCCATTCTTTGGCGATGCTAACCAGTGGCTGTTGCCGGTGTCTTTTACACCTCATGCCAGGAATACAAACACGGTAGAACGGAACCACCCAAGTGGGCATCTTGCTCAGCAGGCTTGGCTACTCCCGGTTTCGCACCACCGGACGGGACCACCACTACCACCACGACGCCATTTTGAGAGTGGATGAAAAATCATGAAATGGGGGCGCTATACACGTGCTCTCTTGTTAGCATTTTTTTTTTGAACGTTTTTTAGGAAAATCATTACGAAATTCAAATCGGCATATCAAACCCACATATATTCTGCACATTTAATAAAAAATGCAAATATATTCGCTAAATATCTAAAAATAAAAACAAAATGGCCATAGAGAAATACCAGCGCGCGCTGAGAGCCGGTTTAACCACCGATTTTCTAATAACACTAGATATCAACGCCAGCTCAACAAGACCGTACCCATCTTTCCCGCAGTGCGTACTTTTTCATAGCGGGTGTACTCAATTTATTCTATATGCACTGAGTTACATAGCGTGGTGTACAAAATTATTAACATATATTCAGCTTTGCATAGAACGCTATTACCGTTTTCCAGGCCAACAGGTTACGGCGCGTACGCATGCGCGTTTCGAATGAATGACCGTAATGAATATTTATAATTTTCAACTACACGGTTACGGTGGGCCGCCTATTCTTCACACGGTCGCACGCTATCTAGTGTTTAGAAATAGAAATTCTGTGCCGGTGTACAGCCACGTAGCTACTCCGCGACGAAGGAGACAGCCGCTGTGTGGACACATCCGTCTATGCGGCAAAAATACAACGGAATCCTGGCCGCGAGTACGTCAAGTGGGTAGGCAATCCATGTCTACTACGTCGGTAGCTAGCTGTGTGGTAACTACCATTAAGAATGTGGCCGTGTATATATTGCGACACTGCCCAGGGGGAGCTCAGCATCTTTGTTGGCATTCTGATGGTTGCTATATGCCGCAGTACAGGAAAAACGGGCATAAAACAGAGAAGTTTGTAGTCTGTGCAAGCACCCCATGTGGGCTCGCATTGGAAATCGTACTTACTAACTTTCCCCCTTTTTGTGGAGGACCGTTTGCATCTTTCTGACAAGTCTGAACACATGATCACTTATAGGCATAACCAAAAAGTCTTCATGCTTATTCCTCAATTTGAGTTGAATTTTTCCATTCATTTTTTCGTGGAAACGAAGATTTTTTTTGCAGTTCCCATAGTTACTTAATGGGCCCACGCAATTGCGACTTATATCCCCTCATGTGTTATACTCACCCCATTGCGTGATGAGTTGCCACCTGATTATTAACCATCTGTATAGCTCTTTAAATTAGCTCGACCACCGACTATATTTACGTTATAAACACATAAAAATATTTCTGTCATTGATTGGTGGATACTATATCACGTGACATAAAATATTTGAGACTAGTTCCCCAAAATTTCACAGGAGGGGAAAAAAGTTCCTATAAAAAGCTACTATTTCCCCCATCAAAGGGAAATAGTTCATTTTTATGGGACTTTTTTCCCTGCATTGGTATCTTGACTAGCCTTGAGTTGCGGTGGCAGCTGATCTCGACGAGACTTGGCAAGTTTTTCAAATGACAGGAATATTTTTATATGTTATATAAAACAAATATTGACTGCTCTATATTCGTGAAATAGTGCAAAATACCTCCCCTCGGTGACTGGAGACCGTGGGCCTACTATTTAGGCTCACGGTCTCCAGTCACCTCGGGTAGTTATTTTGCACCATTTCCCGCATGAACAGTCAATATTTGTATAACAGATCCCGACACCTCCTGTTTCAAGAGGATTGCCAGCTCGCGCGCATTTGAAATCAGTGGCGGATTTAAGGTGATTGGGTCACGTTAGCTGCGCGCACCAGTCTCCAAACAGATATTTCTGCCAAAATTGTGACTTGGCGTTCCTAGCTCTCCGCGCGCGTAAAATCCAACCTTGCGTACACTGTGCGATCTTCCGAAGATAGCAAGTACGCTTTGACCCTTTACCTGTTTCCAAGTACATGTTGTAGGCCTATGTGCTGTTCACAGAATTTAATGCATTATTAAACAAACTTGAGTCAAAGATTACCGTATATTGCTACTTATAAACGGGCCATCAAGTAACTAAATATCCTTCTTTTTCCGAAAATAAGCAGCTTTTCTCCTGATTTTTTTCAACACACTTTTTCAATGTCGTATCGGAAAGTGTGTTTTCTTTATAATTTCTATCTCAGGACCACAGATTTAAATAGTCAGGACTCAGAAATGTCTAATGAATACATCTCAGATGACAAGAGTATTTTGTTTTCCCAACAACATTTCACCTATTGGGTCTTATAGAGAGTGTGAAATGCATAAACATGATGATTAATATGATCTTATATAGGTTTTGTTGAAGGAAATATCACTTGTCCTTTTACCGAATTTCCGGCAGTATAGACCTAAAGTTAAATGACGATCCTTATTATTTTGCCTCTTGTAAAATCCAGGAATATCCGAAAAAATCACACTTTATGTACACTTTCATGTATAGATATGACATTTTTTTCAGTATTCAAACAGTAATTATGGCATTTTATGGAAAACGCTAATTTACTAAAAAGAAGGATAATTCAGGTAACTTTACGGCAGGAAATGACCGTAAAATAAAAAGGAATGTTGACTATCTTTTCGTGAAGATTTTACTCAATTACTTGGAACTTCATAATCATTTTAAAAACATTGAAGAAGTGATTCAAATCTTAAGTCACATATTCAACTGATACTAAGGCTTTATTTTACATTTTAGCTGTGATTTCTCACTCAAAGCAAAAACCACAGAATTTTTGTATTTTTGTGGCCCAGCGCCATTGAAGCATAGTGGCCGACAACTTGGCATAAAAAGAAGACGTGACGTAGCGAATGCTCATGTGTGTTTTTTTTTTAAGTTCCCAATTACAACTTTTATTAATATCGTTTAACTTCGTGAAAGGAACGAATTTTGACAACTTTATTTAGAAAATTGCTAAGAAGTATACAGGTATGCCTATATTTCGTCGCAGCGACTACGGGTTTCAGAGTAGGCCTACACTCTTAAAATGCAAAATCAGCAATCACGAATATCTGGACACACGAAACCCTTGCTTTTCCTTTCTCACCTTTTCATAACTGAAAAGGTTCTTACCATAAGTCCCTTTTTAATTGATTCTTTTCATCATCATCAGTTCAACAACATATCAAAAATTACAAAGAGGAAAAGCAATGCTTCATAATAGTTTTAAAATGTGAACATTTTTGCGTGCCTGTTTTGTTCGCGGGTCAGCTTAAAGCGTTTGCCATGCGTGAACGCTTGTGGCGTTTTACGCAACCCTCAATATCGCGTGTGGTATTTTGATTATAAAATGCCGTTATTTTTTCGAAAATAACAGAAAAAGTAGTTCGCGGCGAGGGACTAAAAAAGAAAACCCTGTTTTACGGCGAGCGACCTTTTGAGTATGGTCGGTCGGGCAATTTTTGGATCTTTTTTTTTATTTTTTTTTCTGCTGGGCTCAAAATTGGCCTAAAATAAAATATCCCCAAACTCTGAAAAATCAAGAGAAAATATTAAAAAAATTTTACCACCAACATTTTCTTTAAAAATTGTTCCAAAATTGATCAATTTGTGGCTAAAAACAGGCTGATTTTACATGATTTTTTTGAAAAACTAAAACAAACTTCTGCAAACTGAAAAATCGGGGTCGGTCGCCTGACCCCTATTTTTTTCTTTCCTTCCGTAATCGACGGATCTTGTTAGTGCGCAACTTTTTATTAAAATTTTGGACCAAAGTTATCGACCCGATTTTGTTTTTTTTTTAAATATTCAAAAGTGTCCATGAAAAAATGAATTTTTCCATAGACGTGTGTACAATTTTTCTGAAAAAATAGGTGTTTTAATAGATTTTTTCTTCCATCAAAACGCGTCGGTGACCCCATATTTTTTATTTCTGATATTTGACGTACTTCGATGAAAGTTCATTTACGAATCTTAACCAAATCTAATCGAACGGATCTATCGTAACCCAATCACCTTAAAGGTGGTTGTTTCCTATTTGTGTTTGTGTTCTCTACTTGATATGAAGCCTGTGGGGGGGCAATTTCCACATACTACCCCATCAGATGTCACCTGAAAATACCTGTTATTTATGTATGCCCCTCACTACTCGTAGTGTTAGCACTTTTTGACTATTCAATTGGTACAGATCTGTTCTGGCAGGCATATTGCTGGTGGTGACACCATAGAATTATATTTATATACATATCTTGTGTTAAGACACACCTGGGCAATACATCCTCTGAGGATCGGATACCCGATTATCGTAAGAGGGTTTCCGTGAAACTCTGCGTAACGGTTGCCTTTCCAGATGTTCTAAATACTTTGAAATTTTTCATTAAGCTCCCTGTAATGGGATCGAGCACTTTTAATTCCAATATAGTCACTGAAAATACACTGTTATTTATTATGCCCCACTACTCGTAGTGGTTGAGCACTTCGGACTATTCATGGTACAGATCCTGTGCTGGCAGCATATTGCTGGTGTGACCCCATAGAATGTATATTTATATACATATCTTGTGGTTAAGACAAGACCATGCAATACCATCGTCTAGGATCGATACCCGATGATCGTAAGTGAGGTTCCGTGAAACTCTGAGTAACGTTGCCTTATCCAGAGGTCTATACTTTGAAATTTCATTAAGCTCTCCTGTAATGGGTTTGAGCACTTTGAATTCAAGAATAGGTCACCCTGAAAATACACTGTTTATTTATTATGCCCCCACTACTCGTAGGGTTGAGCACTTTTCTGAAACTATTCAGTGGTACAGATCTGTGCTGGCAGGCATTTGCTGGTTTGACAACCAAGAATGTATATTTATATACTATCTTGTGGTGTAAGAACAACCATGCAATCCATCCGTCTGAGGATCGGATTAGCCGATGATCATAAGTGAGGGTTCCGTGAATCTCTGAGTAACTGGTTGCCTTTCCATAGGTCTATACTTTGAATTTTTTCATTAAGCTCTCATGTAATGGGAGTCATGTTCCAGTTTTCAGTTCAGTTATTCAGCATAACATATCGACCCGTGACAGAATGTATAATACATTAATTATATAATATGCTGACGTATCAATTGTAGACTGTACTAAGCTGTACAGGTGAGGATCTGAAATGCTAGGACCAGTAATGGACAACCCGATCGGGCTTATGGTTTGCTGGCCCCTGAAAACGACAAGTACACTATTCTCCTATTCCACTAATGATACAGTGAGGATAAGATAGAATATTACATAGGTAAATTACAACCAAAAAAAAACAGAGACAACAAAGACAAACAAGATATCTTAAGCTCAAACAACACTTTAACGGAAGACGGGAAACGGAGTTTGGTCAAGAAGGTCTACTTTCAACATGTCTTGCTGAGGTATGTCCATAATACTTCATAATGGATAGCCCGATATCATAATTAGGTAAGGTTAACATAAAAGTAAGGAATCGAGATAGAAATAGGGTATGAAGAAAAGGTGATGAGAGAGAAATAAGGACTTGGGATAATTTAAAAAGATTGTACTGGTTTATGAAATGTTTTTTTCAGTTGAGCTTAAAGTATTTTTTGTTTGTAATTGTTGTGGGATGGGATTCTGGAAATCATTCCAAATTTTTTTGCGCCGTGATTACTTAATAAAGTGCTTTTCAGAGAGATTTTGGTAGGGGCAGATGAGTTGTCGCGCTTGTCTTTTTTATAGCTGTGGATTTGTCGGTTTGTGGTAAAGTATTGCAGTTCGGAGGAAATGAATTGTTGTGATAGCAAACATGACAGCGCTGTTTGAGTTGGTTAGCACTTTTATTCCAAAGCTAGTCACCTTGAAAATACAACTGTTATTTATTATGCCCCCACTCTGTAGTGGTTTGAGCCACTTTCTGACTATTCATGGTACAGATCTGTGCGGCAGGCAGATTGCTGTGTGACCCATAGATGTATATTTATATACATATCTTGTGTTTAAGACACACCATGCATACATCCGTCTGAGATCGGGATAACCCGTGATCGTAAGGAGGGTTCCCGTGAAACATCTTATTTATATATATATATATATATATATATATAATATATATATATATATATATTTATAATTATATCGCAGCGTTTACAAGCAAAAAATTGCCCGAAGCAGGTAACCCCTCTACATTAATTGGGATAACTCGGCCGCAATTTACAACTTAAAAATACTTTAACTATCTTCCCATGCCGATGTACCTCAGCAACCAAATCTGTAACAAAATGTGTACAAGTGTGTTCAAATTTTTTTCAAAAGGACCCCGCTTTACCCACTATGTAACAAAAGGTTGCAATATATTCACATCATGATGTACTCACAATCCCCACTTTCTACAAAAGTGTTACAAGTTGCTGCTGCTCTATATCCCTTAAAAAAAGGAAAAAAACAGCTCATATGACAATACAGCTATTTTGCTAGATTGTGTTGTTACCGCTAGATTGTGTTGTTAAATTCGAGCCACTTCCCTACAACAAGGTACGGTTGCCTCGTTATTTCGAAAAGTGGCCAAAAAGGCATGTAAGGATTTTAAGGATTTAGAGCAGCTTTACACGCTTGAAAAGAAAATATCACATAGGCGAGGTCTCTTTTAAAAATTTTAACTCGCTTAATAACAACTTTACAAAGTGGGTGCACTAAAGTTATATCGTATGGGCAAATATTTTAAGTTTTATAAGTGTAAAGTGGTCGAATATAGCTAGGATAGGCGATTTGAGGAGAGGTGGGAAATGGGGCTCACTTTAATAATGGTTCTAGTAGGTAATGGAACGATTTTGGTAGTGTGTTGGAGTTCTTTCGTTCTTTGTCATATAATAGAGCAGCAGTATGAGATCAACACTATGGCAAAGTATGACAAAAGGCTTTGTGAAGTTATTATTGTCATTGGAAGATATTCCATTTTCTTAAATTTATTAAAGGGGCTGAATTAATTTGGGCGAGTTGGTATGGATTGAGTTGAAGCAAGACTGACGCAAGCAATGTTTTTCTTACATGGTAAAGTTTTTCTAAATGAAGTTCTTATATACTTCTCTATTGTGTTACATTAGTGTAGTGAATTTTATATATATATATATATATATATATTATATATATATATATAATATATATATATATATATTACATGTCATAGAGAGCTGCGTAAAGGAAACCCCGTACATTGCAATAAATTATGCAATATTAATCTATAAAATAATTATTGAACACATTGAAAACGGAATTAAATTAACCAACAATGAATTAAAACAATCTACTTTGACCATGCCCTATTTAAAATAACTCGGCGAAGATATAAGTGTATGCAATACGCCGGCACGTTGCGTCACCCCCTTCAGGTTTTTCCCCGGCTTGCTAAAACCCTCCCCAAACACCCCTTTTTTGGTGCAATTTATAATGTAATTGTCAATGGTCATGTTCCGCTCCTTTTAATCAAAAACAAACAATCCACCGGGGTATAGGTTACATACCCCCGGGGTGATCCCAAAGTGATGGATGGGGGGGTGGTAACCACCCCCCCCTCCGGAAGAGAATACCAACATGCCTAAACCTACAAGCACAGGAACATAACAGACACTTATTTTGAGTACCAATAGATAGCTATGGCTCCTCTTTCCATTGATACCAAAATGAGTACCACATGCTGCATTACGTCACAAGGCGTCATAAAGTTCGCATATCCGCAAAACTGCCATTTCCATAGAAACCCACACAGTGAAAAATTCAATTTTTCGCCAAAAAGGTTAGAAAATCAGATTTTCAGCGTTTTGAACTTACTTGATGGGAAAGACTAGTTTTATATAATGAAGCCATTTAGAGCTATAATAAGGTGTTTGAGTCGCTAAAATTGCGAAATATCAATCTTCCACCATATATTCAGTATTCGTACTTGACTCAACATATGACGTCTGCTGACGTCATAATGGGGGATGGTATTACTTATTTTGGTACCATGGTACAGAAGAACCTAAGCTATCCATTGATTACCCAAATTACAAGGAATGGGTGTTCGTAACGAAAATCACAGGGGGTTGGTACCCCCCCCCCCTTCGGGAGTTTTGTAAAAAAATGGCTCTGTAGACGAGGGTAAACCTCCATTTGCGTTCAATAATTATTTGATAGCGTATATTTTATAGGTTATTCATAGTACAGGTCTCTTTACGCACTTTTGTTAAAAAGTTGCTGAAGTTGCCCCTTTAAAAAATGGAACAAAGTCCGTTAAGCGGCTACTGCTTTAACACTAATGTCCTTTAATGTTTCAAAATGTACCTCTCAAAAACTCAGCGGAGCGGAACATGCCTTGGGTAAGGGGAGGATGTTCTCGATCCAACCACGAAAAATATAGCTATCTCACTGTTTGCGGGATCGTCAGATTGTCCTCTAGTGACGTTAGGGATAGACAGTAAGAGATAACTTCGACACACTAACACCAAATGATTCGTATTTAAAAACATCTTGCCCTTTAATATTTGTAGGATTATAGAAGAAAATGACCAGCCACTTGACAAAAACGCAAAAAAGGAGATAGCGCGATTTGTGTTGTTAAATCAGGATGATTGTGTTGTAAATATAGGAGCGAAGTGGCCGAGCGGTCTAAGGCGCTGAAACGCGGAGGGTATAAGATCTACCAAGCGGCCTGGTTCGAGCCCCGCAAGAGTCGGGTTTTGGTCATACTAAGTAGATTCCTATAAGTCCGGAAATTGCATAATCACGCCAGCATTATGTAGTGTGATATGGAATTTCTCCTCGTCCCACCCATTGGTAAATGTGAGGTGTTGCAATGGTGCCCGGCGCCTCATGGTTCGGGAGAGTCATGTAAACTGTTGGTCCCGTGTGTCAGTGAGTCAATCCTGAGCAAGTAAAAAGTATTTATCGACAAGTAGTAGGGGACATCCCGGGTCTGTCACATGCACTCACCGCTCTAGGTACCAGATTCTGTCGGTGGCCCCACTAAGGGACCGTTGGACAGTAACAAGACAAGACCAAGCCACTTTCACGAAAACACAAGGCTCCGTGATTTTGAAAAGTGGCAAAAACGGCAATTTAGGGATTTTATGGATATAGAGTAGCAGCAGCAGCTTAATACCACTTTGTATCACATTGTACATATACGTGAATTCTCTCTTTTTAAACTTCGCCACTTTGTAACAGCTTTGTCACAAGTGAGTTTTAAGTTCATGTACTGGAAGATATATTTTTTTCGTTAGTAAAGTTAGCTGAAATATGGTA
>JAMKCH010038125.1:0-55332 GCA_023653785.1 Ophioderma brevispina | reverse complement strand
AGGTCCTTCTTGAGGACACCGGCCTAGAGAACACATCTGAACTTGCCTGTCTCATGGAGGACCGTAATAAAGCTTAGAAATCTAGCTATGCTGATATCTGATTAATGATGATGATGAGGTCCCCCCCGACTGCGGTCGATGATGCTTTTATGATGATGTTTAGCTACTTCCGTGAAGAATGTGGCTGATTTTCTTCAAATTGGTTGACCATACTAACTCCTTCTCTACAAGCGAGTAGTTTTGAAATGTCATGGCCAGGCAATAACTTTTGTGGTTTCTCAAATATTTCTTTTCCTGGAAGCTTTTCAATTCCATATCTGATGCCTAAACTGTAACAAGAGCTTCCTCAACTGAATGTATATAATACAGAATCAGAAATTGCCAGAATTGTCAACCAAAAAACATTGTACATCGAGTTGTCAAAATGACACATTCTACCTCAGAACTCACAGAATGACACATTGGACATCATCAACAATTGTCAGAATGACCACATGTAATCAGAAAATTGTCATATTATGCACTGTACATCAGAAATGATCAGAATGACCACATTGTTACATCAAAATGAAAGAAATACACATTGTAACATCAGAACGACAGCTGTTGACCCCATGCAATGGTCTTCTTTTTAATTTTTTCGAGCCATTTTAAGCAATGCGACACAATTTGACAAACTGACTAAGTAGGGACATGCAGACCTTTTTTATAATTACCCCCGCAAAAATTAGAGAAATCCTTGCGTGAATCTCGCCATATAGGCTTTAAAAGATCATATTTGTAGTTACAACGCCCTCTATATGGCCTATTTCCCATAGAAAGACGTGTCAAACTAGATTTTTATGGACAAACATATTGCCCGAATGAAATTTCACCAAATTTACACAGGATGTAGTTAGTGGCATAAATACTCAAACTTAGTCATCAAAAGTGTATCCGCCGTTGATATTTTCTGTTTTATTCGTTTTCATTAATAAAGGAGGACTTTCAAACAGCTGATGAGAATGATCAGAATGACACTATCATCAGCAATTGTCGGAATGACATGTGTACATCACAATTGTCAGGAATGACACAGGACATCAACAAACTTCAGAATAATGACACATTGTAGATACGAAATTGTCAGAAGATGCACTGTAATCAGAAATTATCGAATGATACTTCGTAAATAACAATTATTCCGAATGACAATTTGCATATCAGAATCATCAAAATGACCCACTGTACATCAGAAATTTCAAACTAAATGACACACTGTGCATCTTTTTTCCAAGGGGGCCACATCGACAGGTAATCCGAGAGAGTGAAGGACCAACCCAACCCATATGGCCACAACAGCCAATATATATCTTCCAAAAGCAACAATTTTGAAAAAGCTAAAAAACTAACAGGAAAGATTTTGTTGGTGTGCGTGTCTTAAGATTTGTGTGTGTTTACGTTTGTTTATATCTAATCGACCCGCGTTAACCACTCATTGTCAGTCACTTGCTCTCCCATGATGCCGTGGGGACAAAATGCAATACGAATGGTCAGGGGTTTTTCACCTTACTCTGCTAACTTAATGCAATGTTACAAGTACAGGTGTGACTCTCATGCATGGGAGGGGGGCGATTGTTAGATCCCCTCCAAGGATGAGGTGCATTCATGGTTCATTGCTCAAACATTCACACCACCTCCCTTATGTTGATTTTTAACAAGGCATTTGAAAGTGCATATTCGTCAAAACTGTGCCACTTTTACTAGGACTAGGGTGGTAAGAAAGAAATGGCGTTATGTCATTTACGATGGGAGTTCTTTACATTTATGTTCATGCTAGGCTATAGGGTGTTGAAGAATTTGCATCCTTAGCCTAAAATGGAAAAAGAAGCCATCACAAAACAAATTATAAAAGAAACAACATAACAGATCATTCAAATTTAACCCAGAGAAAAATTGTAAGAAAGATCTATCACTCAAACTTGGCCGAGGAGGACTTCTATCTCCGTCTGCAGTTTCAAAGAATGCGTTTGCCCACCTTCAATTAAATCAGCTTGGGGAAAACCTCTGAAAAGGGAAAGGTGTGTCCTCGAGGTACCATGGGGTTAACATATCAAAGGACAGTGTCAAGGCTACAGAAGATGGACAATTCTCCAAGAACCTGGAACAATGACTTCAAAAACAAGGGGCAGGACTGGCAGCGTTCTCGTCAGTGACGCAGCGTTCCTTGCAGCCAAAGGCAAATGCACTGGCTCCACCACCATCAGGCAAGCATTAAAAAACATTGATTCAAAGCATCTCGGCAAGTTCAGTGTACCGAGCCCCAAAAGTAAGAATTATAAATTCATTAACCACAGGGACATTTACAGAGAAACTACTTAGCTATAGATTTATTGAATTATTGCCATAAACCTTAAAAATGATACAAAAAGGTTTTATTTATGGGGAAATGTACACATAGGTCGTATATTTTGTCCCATGCTAATTAGGAGATAGTACTTTAATATGGTTCATTCTCGGAATCAATTCTGTGTTTTTTATTTTCCAAGAATACTCTATTCTTTGTTGGACACTGCGGAATATACAAAAGAAAATAAATTGCACTTGTGCCCCCTGGTGACAAATAGAACAAACATTGTAGAGTACATTGTTTACAAAAAAAGGGTTTTGTAATTGGGGGGCGGGTGTCTTCTTAGGATGAATTGCACCCGGAACCACATGTTTCTGCACACAAATAATTTAGATTATCACACGGTGTGAATGTTTCAACTTATTAAGAAGGAAAATAATTCCTTTCTTATGGAATAATTTGTAGGATGTAGATGGTATTTGTGACGCATCAGAAATAAATGGTTTGCCCAATGTGTTACTTATAGAACTCCATATGAAGTACTACAGAAGAGTCAAGGCTTTATGGTAAAGTTTGCAATAAGGAAAAAGTAGTGGGAAAACCGTAGTGAACACCGTGCATAGTGATCAGGGTTCGATTTAGCACTGGCCCTCTGGCCCGCTGGCACAGTGAAATTCCATGTCGGCGCCAGTAAGAATTCAACTGAGCAGCTGGCCCGTCGGGCCAGTTGATTTTTCAGACATGTAGGTGTAGGTGATGCACTGTGTGTAATAAATTCCAATTTTAACCTCAATGTGAATATACTTAAAAAAGCTCAAGCATTTCTTGATATTTTTCAGTATTTTCGCTTTTTCAAAGCGAATCAGTTACTTAATTAGCTGCCGACTCCCACTAGCACAACTTCTCTAAGACAGACGGATGTGTTTTCTAATAGAGTTTTATGTTCATACTAGCGGGGCCAGTAGTCCATAGCTACGTGCGGGGTGCTGTTCCCAAAAGTATGATCTCACATTACGACAACAATTTCATAACGCACGCATATATGCTGCTTCGCGGCATTTTAACTGCAGAACTCAGCAAAATGAAGCCATTTCTGACCACTGCAGTGGTCCAGGCCCTATACAAGACACAGAATTAGAGATACGTTTCCTAGCAATAAAAGATTCCAAAGAGTGAATACGAAAAGAAACAGCACCGCGGTTATCTCCAGCTATCTCCCAAATGACAACTGAGAGCAATAATTATGTTTTGTAAGAACACATGGAAAAAAAAAAAAAAAAAAAAGGAGTAATTTTGTCCACATTTATTTAACAGTATAATTTTATAATACTGTGTACTAAAAATTGAAAAGAAAGTTAGACAAAACAGACATGATGCTTAGCCCGGGGGGGCACTGAGCTAAATGCGGTATGGGTATGTGGTATCTTTCAAGACTCCCCAGTTTGCGCCTCTTCTGCAGTTCTTTAGACTCTCCTACTTTTTCCACAAAACTCACAAAATTTTAGCTCTGTGGGAAATTTTTTGCCAGTTATCATCTCCACAACCTCTAATTTTGACCTATAATGCAGTTCCCAAGTCTATAAATTGGTAAAACATAGAGTTCTGAAGACCACACTCATTGGAAAAATTTAGTTCTCATCAAGCACAAAGTTTCCGGCACTAGTTCGGCACGTCGCGCCATACACCCCCTCCCTAACCAAAGTTGGTGCTTTCCCAGGAAATGAGCTCAAACATAGGGCCTAGTGTAATTTTTTGATATTTGAATGCCAATTATCAAAGTTTGGAGTAAGCAAGAAATGTGTGGGCAATAGGATGAATTTGTTTTGGCCAGTGAGGTTTACTGCAGGGCCAGTAGGTTTCCTAGTTCACTGGCCCTACGGCCAGTAGAGAACAAAAATTAAATCCACCCCTGGTTGAATCTTACTCATCAGAAGTAATTGAGGGCCATTTCCCGCAAACCTGCAAATAGCTCTTTATTCGCTTATACAAATCATGTAAAAAAAATCTCGTAAAAGTGTCAATTTCACTGAAATGGTCATTACTAATTTTATTAACAGTTTTGTTTATTTAGGTTCTGTGATCCATGTAATAATATTTTACTTTCAAAAATGTAGTCAAATACTGTACTGTTAAGTGAATAGTAATTGTCTGTTTATTTTTCACTGTTTTGTTGCTCAGTAGATTTCCAAACCAGTGGTCCCTATTACTGTCGTAAGGGTATCTCTAGCAGCCCTCAAGCCTGACATCCAACAGTCAGTTGGCTAGACATGTCTGACAACTGCCATTGCCTGTGGCAGTTCCGCTGAAGAGATGCCAGACTTATGTCTTCTGACCTCTGAAGGGCACGTAGGCATAATGCATCAGCTGTATTAAAAATGATACTGGAATCTGGAGATGAGTCCCACTGTCCCATATATAACACCACAATACTTCCACCTTGAAACAGAAAGTGGACCTCATGATAGACATAGAAATCTGCAACTTTGTGCCCCCGATCACACATAGAACCAACATTGTAGATATATTGTTTACAAGAAGGTATTGGGGTCTTTGCTTATGATGAATTGAGTCCCCAGTACCACATTGTTTCTGAACACAATGCATTAGAATGATCACCGGTGTCAATGTTTTCCATTTATTAGACATATCCTTTCTTTGTGAATACTTTGTAGGCGAAGACGGTATTTGTGGAAGCATCAGAAATAAATATTGTTTTGCATGTGTACTTATAGAAACTCCATATACAAAGTACTACATAAGAGTCAGGCTTTATGGTAAATGTTTTGCAATTAAGGAAGTAGTGAAACCGTGCTAAAGTTGAAATCTTACTCATCAGAAGTGATTGAGGGCCCTTTCTGCAAACCTGCAATAGCTCTTTGTTCACCTTATAAAGTCATGTAAAAAGAATAACCTCTTAAAAGTGGTCAAATTCACTGAATGGTCATACTAATTTTATTAACATTTTTTGTTTTAAAATTTAGCTCTGGAACCATTTGATAATCTTTACGTTCACATGACTGGCCATAATGTCATTTGCCCTTCCAAAAATGTAGTCAATACTTTTACTGTCAGGAAAAATAATTGTCCATGTTTTATTTTTTTCACTTCTTTGTTGCTCAGAGATTTCCAAACCAAGGGTCGCCTATTACCGTCGTAAGGGTATCTCTAGGAGCCCATCAAGCACTGACACATCCCACTCAGTTGGCTAAGACATGTCCTGCAACTGCCGTTGCTGGTGCAGATCCCTGAAATATGCCAGAACGTTTTTCTTCTGACTCTGAGGGCATGAGCAGACTGTGACAGCTTTAATTAACATGATACTGAATCTGGAGATGAGTCCACTGAGCCATACTTTAACACCCCATACCGGTACCATTGAACAGCAAGTGGGACGCTCCGGATAGACAATCTTCCCAACAAATTCCCCAAAATGGGCTTGTTTCGTAAGAAGATGTCATTCTCGAAGCGGGAGACAACGCCCGGATCGTACCTGCGAAAATGCCCGAAAAGAGTGACCTTTAAATAAGGTCACCAAAATGGGAGCTTGTCGCTGTAATAAGATTGCATTCTCGAAACGGAAACAACGCCGAGACGTGTCCCTGAGAACAACACCCTGAAAAACAGTGACCTGGAAATAAGGTCAAAAGTCATTCTCCATCATCACCTCTATGTAGAGTTCTGTACGGTCTCTACCAACATGTTTTAACATCCAGGATTAGTGGTTCTTCATATATCGTAGCAGTGCAGAATCCAATTAAAATTACCCTGTGACATGGAAATGTCAAAGTCACTGAACTTGAGTAGGCCTCTATATTGATGGGGTCTTCTACTAAACAATGTTTCACAG
This sequence comes from Ophioderma brevispina, assembly GCA_023653785.1. NCBI lineage: Eukaryota > Metazoa > Echinodermata > Ophiuroidea > Amphilepidida > Ophiodermatidae > Ophioderma > Ophioderma brevispina. The sequence continues at coordinate 49,156 of JAMKCH010038125.1, read as the reverse complement.
TCCGAGCATCCTACAGTTTTTGCAGAATAATGTGCAAAAAAATTGAACCATAGACGTGCACATGCACAGACACAGACACTGAGACTGTTCACAATTCCCGCTTTTTGATGGAGAGGAGGACACAAGTTTCAATTTCAGTCAACGGTAATACTTTCAAAGAGTAAAAATAAAAGCTCTGAAATAAAAGTCCAGAAAACAATAGGATCATATATTTAAATCTTAGAGTCTGAAAAAATAAGAATGAAGCCTTTCCCCCCCCTTTAGATACAATCCCGGCTTCAAGATTTGTCTTCCAAATCTGCCATTGAGATTTAATGACATAAATAAACCTGACACATATCCGAGAGGCAGTCACGTGTTCCTGAACAAGATTAATATCTTTGAAGTGATATTTGTTTCCCTTTCTAATAGTGCTTAGACTGCATGTATCTAAATTAGGCAACCGGCAATATGTACTTAAAAGTCCTGGGCACTGCTGACTTATGCATCCCAGGTTTCCAGGTCTTGTGAGTGCATACTGAATTTAATTATACAACGCTACCTGTATATCAATTTAAAGGCCGAAAGCTATTGTTTTTGTAGCAGAAGATGCAATTTTACTGTGATATGACACAAGCATGCCCGTGTGTGTAAACAATGCTGCTGGTAAGAAGATTCGCACCACAACCCACTGGCGGATCCAGGGGGTATTTTTTGGGTCACGCTCAGGTCAATTTGCCAAAATGATGTAGAATCAGCCAATTTTTTACCATAATTCCTTCCAGCCCCTCCCGGTAATTTTGGGTCAATTTTTTCAGGGCGTGGAATCCGCCCCTGACCAAATACAGGTCATCCATGTGCTATCATAATCAGTTACATTGTTTCTCTTTTTCAAAAAAGCAAATTTTTTTTAACAACTTAAAATTACTGTTAAGTGTTTGACAATTTTTCACCAGTATGTTTCAAAAACAGAAAATTCTTGTGGTTCATTTGAGTCAAGTATGAATCAAAACTTCCTGACAAATACGATAATGAACTAAAGTCCAGTGGTACACACATGGTATAATCACACTCTAATATCACAGTTCTCGTTCGCATGCTCCCGTCAAGCACAAACAGCTAGTGTGAATAACAGCACGCAAATTCATGTCATTAGTGCATAAATAAACTTTGGAAGGGAATGATGGAAACTTGAAATCACAAATTAAAAATAAACGCAAAATTTTTAAAATGCCAAATTGCGAAATATTAATTTGCCGCAAATGTTTACTTCAATATGAAGTAGACTATTAAAACTTACAAGATGTCTTTTATGTTTTCTGTAGGCACTTTAAGATATTCATCTGAAAAGATCACCACAGCCGTGATATGTGGAATTAGAGGGTAAACACTTATAAGCATTGCAAGGCGGAAGCTGGATTTAGAAGAGCAGTGGATATCACTGCCCCAGCTAGTATTTAGGTCAAAAATATTTGCACTGAATTCATTGTAAATTGTACAAACCTGTTTTCAAGTATGTGACTAGTTCCCACCAATCCAGAAAAGGGATTCAGGTATTAGCTTTTTTTAAATTTAACTATTCCTGAAAAGAGAACAATTTTATGAAAGATTTGGGATTTGCATTTTTTAAGATACGCTATAACAGAAACTCTCACTCCAACCACCCCCAAGAGCGCTAAACTTATTTCCCCCCCCCCAAATCCAATAAACTTCCTTTCACACCTACATAATGGTGATGGCCAATTTTTCAGAATGAGAGATGTAAAACCAACGAACTACAGTGTAATGACGAATTCCTCGTATCTAAAAAGTCCCCCAAAACCTGATAAAGAGAAAGAAATGCAAATATCTAGAGCTTAATACTAAAGATGTCTATTTCAAGGAGAAACCTGTTTGTTACATATCGGAAACGATTGATAAATAATGTATTCAAGGCTGGAGGTGTTTCTCCTATCATTCTGTTAAAATAAAACACAGTATGATAATAACAAAACAGAAGTTGCGTCGGAGTGCATTAGCTATCGAAAGAAACATTGATGCATAACAATGCGATGAATCATGAGTATCTAGATATCAGATCAATTTTTATACATTATTCTCATTACTGCAAATTGTCATGTATCTAAAGCAAAACATGTCGGAATAGAAAAAACATAAAATATCAAAAACTTTAAATCGGCAATTCATCTTTGAGTCAAATTAAAATGAATAAATGCATAATATACATTGGCAAAGTACTGAAAATCACACTTGGCCTGGTCTATCCTTTTATCTTTCCTATTTCATTTCCAAAGAAGGTTTGATTATGGGAAAACTTCAATTAAACAGAATAGGCGAATTAGTAACAGCAGTACTAAATTACTAGAATTCTATATGGCAAATGTCATATTTCAATAAATTAATGACAAGATCACTTGTATCTACTTGTATTGCTCGCAATTTTATTCCTGATATAAGCTACACAAAACGATTATCTAGCACATCCCGTCATGCGGTCAGACAGGGAGAGTGGATACAGTGATAAACAGTCCGGGGAATAGCATTTCCAAATTTCTGGTATAGCTCATGCATCATAAAACTATCAAAAACTGGTACACAGGGCATCCCAGAAAAAACTTAATCCTGAGAGAAAGGGTTAATTTGGCAAAACCTGTGTGCTGTAGGACTATAATAATTTATTTTACTATGAAGTAGAAACAGTAAACTTCAAATGCCACTAATGCCCCTTTCTCCAGTCATGCCTCAGTGAACACCATTGCTTTGAAAAGTAGAATGTCAAATTCACTTGCCCCAATGGGCATAAAGATAATACTATGTTTTTTAAATGAGCACGATTGAACACGATTATATTTATGTTTTTAGTATTACCGAATTATGCACCAAGACCTTCAAAATGTCCGCCTTCTCTTGATACAGTCTGCAACACTGTCGCATGTCAGCTACAGCCTGTCTGACCATTGCAGAATCATCACGTAACTCACCTCATGTTAAATGCAGGCTCGCAAATCTGAGTTACATGGTGGAACTGGTGGATACTTAGTTCTCAAAATTTCGCATAAGAAAAAATCACAGGGTGTAATATTCAGGTACCTGGCATGCCATTCCACAGCTGATTTAGGGCTACATCTCTATCCCAAAAAGTTCATGTAGGCAATTCTCACAAGCAATCGGTCTGTGGGTAGGTGCACCATCCTGTTGCCCACCACAAAGGTTGAAAAAGACACCATTTTGTGCCATAGGAAATGCAGTTCAGGCACAGCATCTGGTTAATCATCTGGAGATATCGTGGCCATTGACATTTGTTTCAAAAATAGCAAGGCCAATAAGCACTCCATTGCAACACAAAAGTATCTACAGACTGTGAGTTTCTCTCTATTCATGTTGCATGTTTAAACTTGGAGGTTTCCACAGCCGGTGCATACTCTGCAATGATGTTGTTGTTAACCTTGACCATTATCAAAAAACCTGCTTTGTTGCAAATGCTCAAGAAATCTCTCCCTCCATTTAAAGGTACAATCACATAGAAGACAGCTCCCAACCCAACCTCTTTCCGACTACACAAGACCACAATTTTTGTCAATTGGCTACAGTCTTGTTCCAACCTGCAAAATTTAACCATTTTTTTACTCCGACCAGGGATGATTACGTCCTGCATTTTCCTGCCGTCAACACGACAAGAGATGCTGAATGCCATAGCAGTAATCAACAAGCATCCTGACATCAACAAAGATCAGCATATTTAATCGGGCCGACTCCACTTGTTCAGTCCCCCTACCTTTAAACGATGGGCACAAGTTGTGACATGTTGCTGTCAAGACTGCTCACATGACGTGATTTGGTCAACCAAGTTGTTGATGCAGATACAGGTACAGTCCATAGAAGACAGCTCGCGACCCACCTTTTCCTTTCCATTACACAATACTAACTACCTCTTTTTTTCCAAATCGGCTAACAGTCTTGTTCAAATTTGCAAATTTACAATTTTTAATGATTTAATTAGGGGAAAACAGAAATTTTCACTGCTTTTCAGCTTTCAACAAGACAAGAGTGCCGAATTCCATAGCAGTTAGGGGCAACATATCCTGAATCACAGACGGAAGCGTGTTTAAATCGCCGACTCCACTTTTCAGTGTCCCCACAGGAGTCCCCGACCTAACCGATGACACAGTTGTGACATGTTGCGTCAAGACTGCTCATCGATTGGTCACCGAGTTGTTGATGCCGAGAAAGGTACAGTCCCAACTAAACAAGACTACATATTTTTAAATAAAAAAAGAAAAATTTGCAAAATTTACAATTTTAACCCCGACCAGGATGATTAGTCTGCGATTTTCACCGCTTTCATCAAGACAAGAGGTGCTGAAATGCCTAGCAGTAAGCAACAGCATCATAAAATCAACAACAAGATCAAGCATGTATAACCCTAACCCTGAGGAACTGAAGGAGTGAGGGAAGAGGGGAACAAGAAAAGTCGCAAATTCGGGTGGGATTCGAACCCAGGGCCCTTCGGGCCCCAGCCCCATGACCCGGGATAGCACGCTACGGTGGTGTCGCTGGCCCGGCCAGCGATTTCGTGCCCATATGAGTCTCGGTTTGATGACGTCATCACTATTTAACCAAGTGAGTTTTGGTGAGATTTACTTGTGCTAGGGTTAATCAACGACGCCACTTGTTCAATCCCTGATTAGTCATAGACCTTAACACGACAACACATGTTGTGACATGTTGCTCTCAAGACTGCAAGTTGGTGACTAATCTTCTGTAGTCGCCGAGTGTAGTCGCCGATTTAACATGTGCAGCTGGCTTGCATCTTCGCTCCCGCTTGGAGCAGACATTACCGACCACCTTGCAACTGCACACAACCACTCATGATGCATGCCAACTCATTGGCTACTGCTTCCAAACCGCTCATGTGTCCATCATGTCCATACTGACCTTCCCGATTCAAAAACCTGCCACAATTTTTTTAGGCCACGAGAAAAAATTGTGCCGGGTTTTTCAAATTTGCCACATGCTCTTGACCACACAAGACTGCAGAAGCCTGTACAGGACAGTCCCACACCTTGCCAAAACTACAAATGAAAAAAAGAACAATTACTCACGATTTTCGAAAAATGGCCAATCGGCACCAGTTTTGAGCAGTCTGGAAGTGGTTTTCTAGCAAGATATCGGCTGTGTGACTGAGCCATAAGACTTGTGCCATGATCTCGATATTTCCTCACATTTGCCCAGATAAATACATTCATACATACATATAAAGCACTTATATAGCGCTGTTTCATAAAGAGCACATCGCTCATGAAATATAAGGAAAAAATTACAATGGTAAAACCAGAAAAAGTGTAAAATGAACACAACTAGTCATGAGCAGAAAAGAGATGAGTTTTGAGACCTCATTTGAATTAAGGCAGAGTATTTGATTCTCTGATGGAATATGGCAGCATGTTCCAGATAATTGGGGCTGAATGGATGAATGGTCGGCTTAGATGGCAGAGCCCTGTCGGGAAAGGCTTCCCTAAAAGCATCTTGAGTAGCTTGTAGCCTGTGTCTGATATTCCTGTCGTACTAGGCATGTTGGTACTTCTGTCTGGGGGGCTGCTACCCCCATCAATCACTTGGGATCACCCTATACCTTACATATATCCGGTGGATGTTTTGTTTTTGCATGAAAAGGAGCGTAAAATATCAATTGACAATTACATTGAATAATTTGGCATCAAAATGGTGGGTTTTAGCAAAGGAAAAAAATGAAGGGGTGTTGCAACCACACCCCCTTTTGGTAGACAAGGGAAAAAAGACTTAAATTAAACTTTTCAAACTGTGAAATTTCACAAAATTGAACATTGGCACAGCTGGCAATTTCATTTGTTAGGAAATTTTCACATCAAAGGAGATATCAAAACAGCTGTGAAATTAGGTACTTTGTCCCAATAAATGGATCACTTTATTGATTTTCATTCCAGTTTTGTCATTTGAAATAAATCATCAATTTGTGGGGTGATATCTTTCCACCCTTGTCTCACTAGTGCATATATACACCTGTGGGCGATAGGATATTGTGTACTGATATTCAAATCTACTAGTCCACTGAATTTGAATTGGGGAAATAGAGAAGTTACAAAATGCATTTGAAACCCATTCAATTATTACCTGCAATTGTTACATAATACATAGACCATAAAACAAGGAAAAACGTAACACTGGGAAATCCCCTTCCTCAACCCCTTCACATAAAAAATTAAAACACCAAGTACGCCACACTGCTATCATCGTACATTTGGCACACCACCATTTCCCACTGCAACCCCCGTCCGCGGTGTCATTTTTCTGCGGGCTAGGTTTACGGGCTCTATTGAGGTTGAATGATAATGATTGAACAGGTATCAGTTTCACCACAAATCTTTTTTATGTATTCAGCTGAAACTCAACACTATACCGCTTATGGTGCTTCCAAGATGCAAATACCACTACCATTGCCATCAATTTGTCAACTGGACTTGACTCATTTTTGTTACTAGCGGCTAGTTGCTGGACAGGGGTGATGCATGACGGAAAGAAAGGGCACAAACAATATATCACTGACTGGATTATGATGGTGCAGACAGGGGTTTGAGCAATCCCGTAATGCACTATGATTTTTAGAACTTGCACTATGATTTTAAGAACTTGCACTATGATTTTAAGAACTTGCACTATGATTTTAAGAACTTGCACTATGGTTTTAAGAGCTTGCACTATGAATTTTAGAACTTGCACTATGATTTTAAGAACTTGCACTATGATTTTTAGAACTTGCACTATGATTTTAAGAACTTGCACTATGGTTTTAAGAGCTTGCACTATGAATTTTAGAACTTGCAGTGTGGTTTTTAGAACATGCACTATGATTTTTAGAACTTGCACTATGATTTTTAAAACTTGCACTATGATTTTTAAAACTTTACTATGATTTTTAAAACTTGGACTATGATTTTTGAAACTTGCACTATGATTTTTAGAACTTGCACTATGATAATTGCATTATGAATAATTGCATAATTCCCATTCATGAGCATTTGTATGCATTGAAAGCACTTGTGCTTTTACTCATGGCAGCTAATGGCTTTAACATGCACACACAAGGGACTGTTTTAAAAATTTAGAGTGCTCTTTCAAGAACTTATCCAAGACTAATTATGTTTGAACTTAATTGAATGCATTTTATTAAATATTGTAGTAAATATAATATTTTCCAAATTTTGAGCCATTTGGTAGGATGTTTATTTTACCACGAGTGCCAGTCGGTATGGCACATACCAGTGGCAGACATACCTGACTGCAATCTTGGACAAGTGTTGGCACACTTTTCTTACAGTGCGGTAAAGTCATTCCCCTCTCCCCCGGAACAAAGTTGCAACCTGAAATTGTGTTACAGTGTGCCTAACAATACTCAACATTTATTGGTGGGGAAGGGGAGGTTTTAGGGATTAGCAAGAGTTCAGCTTGATCCAAAAAAGTTCAATTTTGTACCTTAAAATAGCTGAATTATGTAAATGTAAAGGAGCAACTTTCTACAAGGTGTGCCAACTACTTTTGACCAAGATTCTGGCATGGCCACTTACTGGCTAAAAAATATAAGCATAACTGAAAACATCTCAATTTTGATACTACTTTGACCTTTGACCCACTAACCATTGGTCAGAAATGGGGGGAGAGAGAGATTAACAGTAACTTTGTTGAATACTTGAAATCCTGACATCACCACAAGCCATTACCAATGACTTGTGGATACAATAAGAAGACTTGCTAGAAGCAAACAGGAAAGTATACTTAAATTTGTAATAATTTGACCATGTTTCCAGTTTGACCCTATTTTGACCTTTGGCTGTATGTCACAGAGAGAGGTCACAACCGACTGTTATTTGTTTACTAGAGACAATTATGATGGCATAGCTACTTGTACATTTTAATGCATTTAATATTCCAACATTTTTTTACCTTTGACTGTTGAACTGTAGGTCACAGAAAAAAAGTCACCATAGACTTTATTGGTGTTTACTATATCATGAGCCAACAATCAGGGTTATCACTCTAATCATATTGATTGAGTAGATTGTCATGAACATGCACACACATAGCATTTTGCCAGGCATTCTGCACATGGAAGCAACAGCTTACCATTGCTTCCAAACCACAAGATGCTTTCATAACCTATGGACCGGGCCAATGGGTTTCATATTTTAAAGGGGGATGGCCTGATTTAAGTATAAGTTTTCATCATAATAGAATGGCCTTCACTCCAATACTACCTGTAAAGTTTTGCGTCGATATTTCAATCCATTTTGACATGAGAGCTAAAAACATGACTTGTAAGCCCACTGTGTAAAATTAATATTGGTCAACCCAAAATAGGGCGCATTTTCACTGATAACTTCCAAACCAAACATCCTTTAGCTCTAAGATTTCACAGGGTAAATGAGAAAAATAATAGCTTTCTTCCGATACCAAAATTTTGACCACTTCCGATAAAATCTGGAGTTCTGGGGACGAGGCTATTAGCGATTGGGCCACGGCCCTTTAATAAATAGCTCTTACATAAATTCAGAATTGAGAACCTGAATGAACCCCAGCAAGTGGCCTTACTGGATATGAACCAGACACCCTTTACAAGGCAATTACCTCAACAAGTAAACCATGTATCATCTCACAAATTATTAACATCAGTAAGTACGGTACGGTTCAAGTAGATTGCAATGCATCATGGGATGGCTTAAAATCCTCCACCAATATCTACTATGTTTACACTGTCCCAATTGGTCATCGGGATGACATAATAATAGATGGCATAATAATATATGGCTGATAAATCCAGGATTCTGTTGGTGTGCACAGCTTGAGTTATTGTCCCAATGACCTAAATAAATTGCTGGTTTAAGTAAATATGATGGTGTTTTTCCATTATTGGCCTGTCCAGCTAGCTGAGAAGTGGTCAAATTTATCGGCTTGGCTGGCGAGCATTTCGGCCATTTCCATCAATCAGCTGTGGATTTGTCCTGATGGAATGCAATTATTTGCCATTGAGGGACAAGCTTGTTTCATACGTGTTTTACTATCTAGGGTTTTATCAGTATTTTTTTGTTCTTTAAATTCAAAGTGAATACATAACAGTTTTGAACAGTAATTTATACACCCAGAAACAGAAAAAAATCACTCCGTCGCCTGTCTTATATGAATAACCCAATACTGTAAGTGTCCCTTTAAATAAATTAATAACAAGTTTTGCATCTCAATGTCATAAATGCCATTGATCCAGATTGATGATCTTGAGATTTATCATCGGTGATGATATCACTTGCAGATTTACGTTAAGCAATGAACGTCACACCATGCGCTTGGCCAACTTTGCACTTTTTGATCAGTTGATTTTTCTGCATATATTTTTGCAGAAACTAATCAATTTGATAACAAATATACTAGCACAGCACACCAGAACCAATAGGAAAAACCCCAAATAGTACAACAGACAGAACAGTGTTGGAACAAGTAATGATAATTACCGTGCAATGAGTACAAGCCTAGGAAAACAAAGGTGATGACCAATGATGACCCAACAAAACAGATAAAGAAAAACAACAAGTAAATAATTTTTCAAGTAGATAAATCACTCTTCTTTGGTGAAAAGAAAGCAAAGAGAAAAACAAACTTGTGTGCTGCGATTGTGGGCCTGCATTGTTTAGGAGGAAAGTAAATAGATCTCCAAGCATGCACTCAAAGGAAAAGCTGTGGTATGGAAACACTGTGTGAAGTTATTCTCTTGAGATCCTCATATTGATGTCCATACCTCCTCCTAATATTTTAATTCTGCGGTGTTTATTTCTCTACTGTAGGTATAGACCAGTTAACATGTTTACGTTCTGAGTCAGTCACGTGACCCGGAAGTACGTTGCTCGCAGGCAAAACATTAGCGGTCACTCTATGCCGCTGTATAGTAGATCGGTTGAGTTTAATTTATTATCGTCATAACACGCTTTGAGTTTCATCACCATAAATATTGTTCTAATTAATTATATTTACTGCCCTGCATAATCAACAATGCTAGACAGTTGCTGTGCCGTCGGTTGCGCTAATAGAAAGACTCCAAAAGGCGCAAATAGCGGTGAAAATCAACTGCATTTTTACCCTATTTCTCATTATAGCTCAAAAAGCTGTGATCTAAATTCTACAAATGTATACATTTTTATAAAGAGCATAAGGATTGTAGGCTATATATGCAAAGTTTGAATGGATATTCAAGGTGTACTAACAAATATACAGGGTGATACGACAAAGTACATAAAAATAACATTTCTTTTTAACACTGCATTATTTCCAGACATTATGAAAATGAAAAATTATATTCATATTTGGAATGTATTAATAAATCCCTTTCAGGCAATGTGTTATTTGTAGCACATTAGAATAGGCATGTGTGCTATACAGGGTGCAAACAAGTGATTGAATTTAATGCATTTTTTTCCCTTAAAGATCAATTTTGAACTAAAATAGCATTCATTATTACATGTTTGTGTAAAGGTTTCATCTTGAATTTCATTTTGTATCAATACATGTAATTAGTGCAAAAGAAATATAGAGGGTGGTCAAAATGCGCTGATATCAACCTCCCTTGGACACTACATGTTATGTGACCTTGAAATCAACTAGCTGAATAATTATTAAACAAAAAAATGTGTTTAATTCCTAATCTAAAACATCAAACAAACAAGGGCGAACAGTTCTTGTAAATTTAAACAACCTATTTAGCCCAATATAATGTTAGAAGTGTAACAATGGAACTTTTCACACCCATTATCCATACATAATGAGGCTAATTACAATATAATTGCCTAATTAAATGCATCAAATAATTAACAGCATAATTCAAAATAGTTGTAATCTATATAATATTTGAACTAATCCCACTGTTTGGTAAGATGCATCCATGCATGTGCACTTGCGCCCCATTGAAAATGTACATAGGCCTACCTCCTCCGCTTCCACGTTTTTCCAACTCCACCCCTGACTAATTAATTTTAATGAGCTGTAGAGGTTAATTAGCAGATCTTTTGATGTTTTAATCTTAATATTTAATTAGACATATAATTTCTCTTCAAACTAAGACCAAAAACATGGCATTTTATTGGATTTGTGTCCAAAACCATTTTTATGTGACAACTCCACCTTTTTTGGGTGCCCACTATAAAAAACATGATCGATCAAGTGTTAGCAAACGTGAGCTTCTAGGTGATGAAGGTTATATTCGGTATATGAAACGAATATTGACTGGCCTTATATCGGGTGATGAATGGAGATTATCACTCCCTCGTTGGCCTAGCATACCTGGCCTACTATCTATGTAGGCCTAGCATATTATGTAGGCCTAGCATTATATGTGGGCCTAGCATACCTGGCCTACCTGGCACAGCCTCGGGGTGATAGGCCAGGTATGCTAGGCCAACTCGGGAGCGATAATCTCCACCATCACCCTCATGACCAGTAAATATTTGTTAAATATTTAACATTATGTGGAGGTAAAACAAGTTCCAATCAGGAAACCTGTACATGTCATGTAGGCTACGTACCCAGCTGTACATCCCATGTGCAGTTTGCGGTAAGAATCTGTCCAGACTTGTGGAGACACACCCAGGCATCCTTCACTGCACTCTTGTCATTTGGCTTCTGCCCCGCGTGAACCAGGGCACGGATGAAATAAAATTGGGAGTTAGGAACTTGGTAAAAGAAGCACTTCTTCACATAACCCGATACAAAGTAATTATAAGCATCAAGGGATCTGTATGCTTTTAGAGACTCGTGTGTGAATGGGTTTGGTGTGTGGATGAGGCCTGAGGCCATCTTCTTTCGTACAGTAGAATCTAACTCATAAGGTTGTCTTCAGTCGCTCCAAGTACTCTCTGCGATTGTTTTCAGATAAATCTTTAACATATTCACATTTCGTTCCATCTTCACCGATAAATATCTTGAAGAAAAAAGTTCGCGAAAACTTCCACCACAGATAGATGCTGAGATTACACGCGTGTCAAGCACTGTTTACTATGCTGGGACAGCTGTCTGTGACCTCGAAATGTTTTGCCTGCGAGGATGCGCGTGCATCGTATTTACAATTGATGCTGACGTCAGATGTTAACTGGTCTATTGCATTTGTGGTTTAGGGCTAAAGCCTCCCTTTGTGGTGTGAAAGAACAAGGTGTATATAGAGTCTGGAGTGTACAAATCACTACAGATATTAATGAAGGGGGCAAGCTAAAGAACCTAGAGTATGTAACTTGAGGCTCTAATTATAATTCCTAATTGGGAATAGGTAAGGTCTTCCACAGGGGAGTATGGATATCAAATAGAATAGCCCATAGAATAACCTGAAATATACACCCACTTCTGTGGAAGATTCAGGTAAAGTCTTCCACAGAGGGCGTATAGATATCAAATAGAATAGCCCATATGTTAACTTCATTGAAATACACCCCCACCCCCTCTGTGGAAGCCACTGATTATCTCTTTGAAATAGGAAGTATTAGATTCCAAATAAATAGCCTCTCACTTGAAATACACAGCCCTGCTGTAGAAGATTCTGGTGAAGTCTTCAACAAGGAATTCAAGTGGGATAAACTGATACCAGTTCTTCAGTGGGACACTACTCTCCAAGAGACCTTTAAGAGGTGGTTGGGCCTACAACATCCAACAGGAGCGCCTTCTGGGGTTAAAATCAATCCACATTTGTCTTAAAATCCTTAAAAGTCAAATTCCCAAAGTAACTGTAGCTTTGACTTGAACATAAATAGGTCTTGAGGATATATGTCAAACAATCACAATTAAATCGACCAGAGCCAAACAAGTTAGTCATTTGGCAGATATGTGACCCCGAACAAAAACCACAGCACATGATACATTGTGTGAGTCTGATTCTGTACTGGTGCTCCAGTTCTAGTCTTCACCTCCATCAGCACTTGTTCTAGGCTGCTTATTATGATCTGAAATTAATCCTTCAAAAATATCCTGCGAGGGACAAGCGGAATTACATCCCACTTTAAAAAGCAACACCGTAACATTATCCTTTACTTAGGGGCCCGATCCACTCATGCAACAAGTGCGTCCAAGTCCGGTGTTGTTGCTACACGCGAAAAAACACTATTTATTCTTTGCCAATATTTCCTTCTAAATTTAGAACTCTTGAGTTGTAATTCAAGAAACATTACTGGTTATGCGAGTGCTTGAAAGGTGCCACTACAAGTGTTTCATTTTAACATGAGATGTCGAACATCAAATAGGATCTGGGGTACTGAGAACAAGATACACGCACACAAACAAAACACACAAAACCGCCAAACAACGAATTTCTTTGATCTGTTGCTTCGGTGGCGTTGCCAGTTTTTAAACAAATATCTTCTTCAGTCTGCACCAACAAGAAGTGATATTTTCATTTCTTTTGTTTTTGCATCAACTCGTTATATTAATATGCCCAGTGACGACTCGGATTTCTCGACGTTTGTCGCGTGGGTCAAGAAATTGGATCAAGTGTCAAAGCCCATATGGAGTGAACTGATTAAATTTGGGTGGGTGTAAAAATGCGTGTTCTGTCAGCCTGGCGTGCGAGCACTCCTAATTCAACCACTTCAATATTGAGGTCTAGCTTAATCTGTAAACACAATGAAAAACTCGTTAGAGGGAAAAATGTGTTTGAGTTCCTGGTGACTGACAAAACACTTCAAAGTTGGATGGTTTTACAATGGTGTATTTATTGTCAGTTGGTCTTCACCATAAAAAAATCCAAAATGTGTCAAACCACACTGTTACGAAATCCTGAAACCGCTGGATTCTGCCAATGGTGGCTAAGGTAGCTTCGAATAAGTAAAAGGTCACTTGAATCATGTATTCCTCCTTATAAGAATAAGCATCACATCTGCATATTATATTCTAGGCAATTAAGATGACGCGGGTCATTACTGGCTTGAGTGCAGCATTGGAGCAGGGTATGTTTACTTTAGAAATAAATATTGTTTCAATATGTCCAAAGATACACCATTTAATTTGCTCTTTGAACTTACCGACATGAAGCAGTATTTATGCTTTAAAATGCAGATTGTTTACCAGTACAGAAATTGTAAATCAAGCTAATCCATGCTTACTCTATAGACAAATCCGACCAGCCAAATGATGGTCAGAATTGATCCGCCATTACTGGGGGGCCTCCAACCCAAACCTAACCAATCTTTTGTACGTCGTACCACGCTAATTTGGGGTGAATTAAAGCAGGGATGGCCCCCCAGCTATTGCTGCCATGAGGTGATTGGACTGTGCGAAATCGGGATTGTGTATTATGGCAAGCTCTGTTTTTTTTTCGCAGTCGCTAAGTCAGAGCATATACTGAACTGTCAATCTACTCTAAATTCTTGGCTTTTTTTTCATAAAGAGAAAAGCAGCAATTTGCTAATCCAGAATATTGGACAAAAAATCAAATATGGGCTGTCAACAAACTGCTTTAGGTTTAAGTTAGAGGATGACCATTGCTCAGACCATTTGTCATTGATCCAGGTTGATCGATAGGGATGCTGCGACTGCAGGGTCATGGATTGGGTAGCAAAGTGATTCCGTGGAATTCTCTGATCCTCAAAGGGTGTTGGTAGGGGAATTAGGCCACCAGGTTCACTACACTTCTTGGCGAGCTTGATCGTCTGAACTCATGTATGAACTCATGATGAAAATAATGCCATTTTCCTTGTACATAAGGGAAAAAAGGCAAACATTTTGGACACCCCCTTAGAAAAATCAGACCGAATTTCTCTGATAAATCTGCAAAATGTGCTAAAATTGTTTGCAAAATGTAAAGGTCCACATGGCCTATGGAAACCAACTTCACTTTACTTTTTACTTAATCAGAACCTATGAACACAGATTTGAGATGCCTCAATGGCATTCAAACTCTTCAATTTCTTAGGTTTATACAAAGGTATTCAGTACAGAACAAAAATTCTTTCTGGAAGGTTTACATGGTGTTGAGAAAATCAAAAGCTTTCTGTAAATGTATTCCTTAAAAATGTTTAAAAAATTAGCATGCACCACCTCTGTTATTTTTGCAATATATTTAAATAAAAATTTTACAATAAAAAACATTAATGTTACCCCAAATGTCAAATTATGAATTTTTAGAAAGATTTTATCAATTCACCATGGAAAAAAATTAAACAGATAAGGCTAGATATGAGTAGTCTTAAGCAGTGGTGGATTTAAGGAAAAGGGCCCTGTCAGCAGCTTATGGTGGGGCCCTTTAGCGATCGAGAAGTGACGCAATGTCGCACTTTATTATGCAACTATGGGGGTTTCTGAGGGCCCTGAGAGCAATATTTCAGGGGGCCCTGTAGGCAGCTGCTGACACTGCTGACTCTTAAATCCGCCACTGGTCTAAGATTTCAAGGTTTGCAATGGATCCACTTTATAATTGTACGGTCATCTCAAAGAGCAATGGTTTTATTGTAAATGATGAAGAATCAAAGCTGCAAACAAATTGTTAAAAAAGCTATTGTGAGTCTACTGCTAATAATGTGTGAAAGAAAGTGCGGTCAAATTGACTCAACTGCTTTTGTAAACAACTGGAAAAATGGATGACAGCACATCTGCAGATGAATTGTCATGACCACCAACCAATTTTGACACTAAACTTCTAGTAGAGTGTAAACTTGGAACTGTCACAGCTTTCGAGGTTGCCACATGAATTTTGCATTTGTGGTTTTAGTTGGTTTCTAAATATACTGTGGCACTTTTGTTCTTAAACAAGCAAAGTAATCGCATTAGTTTTTTTTTTTTTGGAGGGGGGCAGATTTGTAAATTGACAAGCTCACAAAATAAGACAATTGTGATGTAAAATAATGGATGTCCCAACTGATGAAATTTAAACACACAAAACACGACAATTTTGATATTTGTTTGACCCGCTAAGAAATGGGTTTGTATACTGTCTTAATTTTTTTAATATATTTACCGAAGCCTGAAATGGGGAATTTGTTGATTGACACGGTGCCACATACGTATGCACTCGTCAAATATTTGTAATGTCAAGATGGCGCGATATTCATATATTACTCACGGGCAAGAAGCTGTTTGGACCAGCTGTTGCGGCTGCAATGCTTCTCCGAGATGTTGTGGGTGATTTCTTTCATCTAGAAAGCACCATTTCCGATCGTTTAGTAGTCCAGAACCATAATCCATTATTATACGATCTTATCACTCATGAATCTAACCATTTGGCTGCTGATCACAATGAAAACTATTATATTTTCCCCAGGATGGAATTTGGTGAGACACCAAGGTCCTTTGCAAGGAAAACCAGAGGGCAAACACCCCCTGTCAAGAACTGCCTCATACTTATATCTAACATTTTAGAATCCAAAATCTAACCAGTGAGCTATGAAATATTGTTTCTAGCAGGTAAAAGTCTGCTATATGGTAGGTTTATTTAATAGTGTGATTCCATTAATAAGAATTATAACATTTTGAGGTGAGTTAGTCAAGATTTCTTATTATTTTGTTTTATTTTAAATATTGACTGAAACAAACATCCCAAATCCTGCATTTTGAGCGACAGGGTTGGTCACTGGAAGTTTTCCAAACAAGCTAATTTTGGGCCTAATTTTTAACAAGACTTATCACATTTTTGAGGCAGTTGTCAAGACTTTTCTTATATTTTGTTTTATTTAAAGATTGACTAAAAAAATCATCCTGAAATGGTTTGAGAAAAGGTGTTGGTCACTGGTACAACAGCTATATTTGTGGGCCTACTAATAACTCTAACCATGATAGCATCACCCAAAACCCGACTCCACAACAAATTGCATTAATTCAGACTTGAGTGGGTCCTTTTTAAGAAGAAGGCAAAATCTATCCTGGCCCAGGACTAACCCCATCAAAGTTATATCTCTTAAAAACTGCCACTTATGCCTCCGTAGCCAATCAAAATAATACAAGGAGTCAAAGGTGGCATTTTGTGATCCTGGCAAATTATTTCTATTTCTGATATCCTCAAAAAAAGGTTATTTCAACATTTCAGTATTCTGACGTTGCGTTGTGATTTATGAACAAATAGTTGTGTCGCGTGCACTATAGGCCACTGTCTTGTAATTCTGTCCGTTACTGACAGAAAAATACAAAATTGCAGATTTATTCCAGAGTAGATGAATTCTGCACGTACAATTAAACTAACACATATTATACTAGGGCGACGGTTCAGATGATATAAAAATCTCAATTCCTATGAGGTAAATCGGGAGATGAGGCTGTAGATCACGAAATGCCCCTTAGGCGACAAAAAAAGAAAACCTTGTTTTACAGGCGAGCGGACCTTTCGAGTAGGGTCGGTCGGGCGAATTTTTTCTTTTTTATTTTTTTTTCTTTTCTGGAGCTCAAAATTGGCTTAAAATAGCCCCAAAATCTGAAAAATCAAGAGAAAAAATGAAAGCATTTTACAAACAAATTTTCTAAAAAAATTGTTACCAAAATTGATAAATTTGGGCTAAAAACAGGCTGATTTTACATGATTTTTGGAAAAACTAAAAAAAAAAAAAAATTCTGCAAAACTGAAAAATCAGGGTCGGTCGGGCCCGTAAAACAGGGTTTTTTATTTTCATCGCCTTAAGGATACTCATTAGGGAGGGCACATGTGGCGCAGTGGTCATCTCATGATTGCATATAACTACAATGTTGTGTGCTTGCATCCCACTGCAGCCAACCCGATGTCCATGTGGGCAAAGCACTTTAACCTGGTCTGGCTTGCCTCTCATCATGCAGGTGTGAAATGGGGAGCTGTCAGAAATATAGTCAGATAGGCGCCAACCAACGGCATGTGAAGGGCAGTCAACATAGTCTACTGAGTACAGAAATGTAAAATGCTTTTTGATATTTTGTTTAGAGGTGCTATATAAATGCCTACGTCCATTAGTTATTTATTATACCCATGTCCCGTGAGCAATTTTGAAGAACATAACTCATCATGTGAGTGCAAGAAGGTCATAAGTGCAATAGCTGCCATTTGTCAGAAATTCCCATCAAACATACTATTATGCCAAGTCTTTGGTCAGTGGCTCTTGACATGGTTCTTCAAGTGACACAGTCGCCTGAAGAACCATTTCAAGAGCCACCGACTTGAGGAAAGATAAATAAAAAGTCCTCCTAGTACATGGCAGCAAACAGATGTAACACACGGCAGCTATTGCACTTACAACCTCCTTACATTCACATGACAAACTGCTTTATTCATCACTTCATGCATCAATGCATAATTTTGATATCGTCCTTGATGGTGTATCCTTAGAAAAGGTCAGAACAACTAAATTTCTTGGACCTGTCATCGACGTACACCTTACTTGGAAATATCACATTGATGCTATATCTAAAAGAATTTCTTGCAATATTGGAATTTTAAACAAACTGACATTTTGTACAAGAATAGGAGTGATATCTACTGAAGATAACTATACAGAGTGCTTTAGTTAGGCTATCAACTCAGCCATCAATGATTGAATAATTTGTTATGCCATCGGTTCAATATTTTCTTCAGCAATGTATCTACTGTAGATAACATTTTGAGGTTTCGGCTTCTTAAGTATGTTTATTTAGACACCTCTCAAGCATTCTTCTACAACCGATCCAAAATGCAAAGTTAGAAAAAAAATAATTGTAAAATATTACATGTCCCTTAAAGACTTCAGTAGCTATCTAATTAGATATCAGCTCTAATGTGCTTTAATATGTATGTATCTAGTGAGATAACAATTCAGATTCAGGTTTTCTTTTGTATGCACATATTATAGCAATTATTTTTCACATCCGTATCTACGAAGACAGCAAATTATCAAAAATAACTGCTGTTATTTTACCTACAAATCTACTGTCGGAACCACACCACTAACTAAAGTGTTGATAAGTTGTGTCAGCTTAAAATGAAATTTGAAAATAATCATAATGGTTTGACTAGTTAACAAACCATTGAGTATAAAAGATTTTGTCTGTACCATTTTGTATAATTTCTGGAGGGCTTTTGAGGAACTGCACAATTCTAACTTCTTTTAAAATTTCAAAGTAGGGTGGGCGTGTAGAAACACATGCAAACTTTGATGCTTTGTAGCTAAAAAAAACGGTAGACGTTTCACATAGAAGTCCCATTGATGCAAATGAGGTATTCAATTGATTCGAATGCCGCGTATGCCGTGTGCAGTAGTGCTGACGTGAATGAATGGCAATTGGTACTTCTATATGAAAACGTCTACCAAAAAAATCAGTCATTTTGTGAAGACGTATTGTCATAATCTTCAAAAAGTACATTTTAGGATGCATGCTTCATGCTATGAGCTGATTTATCACATTTTAGAGAAGTTAGATTTTTTATTGTTATGCTATCTCAATGCACAACAAATTCAGCAGGTTTTGATCAGTTATGCCATCTATTGTAGATTATAATAACAGTTGAGTATCTGCTATCTAATGTTAAAGTAATTTGGAGGAACTTTTTAGCTATACCATCAAAGGTATACCAATTTAAGGTAAGTTGAGTTATTTAGCTATCACTTGAGATCTATGGTACATTTTAAGGTTTAGTAGGTGCTTTAACATACATATCTACAGTAGATACCAACTGGGATGGTTTTAATCACAGCATAGGTAACAAAGCACTCTTAATCGCTATTACACCCATTTTAGAGCAATTTTGATAACTTAGCAATTTTAACTATGCAAAAACGATGGCAGTATCAATTCAAATGTTTCTTTTACCTATGCTATCTACTGAAGATAGCAAATTTGGAGGTCTTAAAAATATGTACCTACTGTAGCTATTAATTCTGAGGGTTTTTTTTTAACTATGCTGTCTACTGTAGTAGTAATTTGATGGTTTTCTTTAAATATGCTGTCTACTGTAGTAGTAATTTTGAGGGTTTTCTTTAACTATGCTGTCTACTGTAGATATACTTGAGGGGTTTCTTTAACTAAGCGGTCTACGTAGATCGTAATTCGGAGGGTTTCTTAACTATGCTGTTAATGTTAGATAGTAATTCTGAGGGTTTTCTTAACTATGCTGTCTACTGTAAGATAGTAATCTGAGGGGGGTGTTTTCTTTATGCTGTCTACTGTAGATGTATTGAGGGTTTTCTTTACTATTGTGCTACTGTAGAAATAATTCGGAGGGTTTTCTTTAATAAGCGTCTACTGTAGATAGTAATTTACTGTATGCTGTTAAAATATGCGGACTAGTAGATAGTATTCTTGAGGGTTTCTGTAACTATGCGTATACTGTGTAGATAGTAATTCTGAGGGATTTTCTGCATATGCTGTCTCTGTAGATAGTTAACTGAGGGTTTTCTTTAACTATGCTGTTGAAAAAAACAAACTGTAGATGTAGATTGAGGGTGTTTATGGAAAGATCTCTCCCGTTGTTCTTCTTTCCCTCCCTCCCCATCCGTGCTGTCTACGGTAGATGTTAATTCTGAGGGTTTTCTTTAATATGCGTTACTGTAGTAGTAATCTGAGGGTTTTCTTTTAAACTATGCTGTTACTGTAGATAGTAATTCTGAGGGATTTTCTTAAACTATGCTGTCGACTGTAGATAGTAATTCGGATGGTTTCTGACACTAGGCTGGCTACTGAGCTAGTTATTATGAGGGTTTTCTTAACTATGGTGTCTATGTAGAAGTAATTCTGAGGGTTTTTCTTAACCTACACCATCTGCTACAGATAACAATTCCAAATAATAAATTTCTTCAATGTGCTATCTATGAAGATAGAAATCTTCGGATGTTAATACTTCAGGCACAAATGAAGGCGGTACATTTTTCATGTTTAGGCCACTTTCCTACTCAGCCATCAGCTTTTTATAACAACAACTTGAATTGACTGATTTTTATGCTGCCAAATGTAGATCGGTACGTGCATGAATTTAGGAAAAGACCATGCTATCTTATAGAAATCAGATATTTGTTAATTTCTTCTGTATATTCTCGAAAATTAATAATTTCAGGTTTATTACTTTTCTTCAATTACTATCGACAAAAATTTCAAAGTCAGTAACTACAATAAGTAAAGACCTACATTGAGCTACCTAAGTGGATCTAACATATTCTGATAAGTCAAAAGGGTAGAGTTTTAACACATTCTATCATTAAATCAAGTAATAAGTTAATTGGTCAATGGGTACGGGAGTATTGAGTCCAATATAGGCTGTGTTAATCATGTGTTGGTATTACACTGTTAAAAATAAACTTGTAAATAAAACAGGCATTGACTGGCAGCTTGGACTCACTTCATGCAGAACGTAAAATAACTGGAGGCGTTAAAAATAGGAAACCATTGCAGGGAACGTAAAAAATAACGGCCGTAAAATCTCAGCCTCAACGTATTGTGGTTTGACTGCTTAAACAATATTAAGAATTAAAAAGTATACAATCCTCTGACCAAATTTTAACTGGGTGTTGTATGTTGTTAGCTAGGTAGCTATGGCATCATAAAAACGTCGTATTACGTTACCACGTGGTTTGTAAAAAAATTATATTTGTTCAAAGGACAAACACTTGAGAAACATTGAGAAAAAAGGCAATAAACAAAAGGGAAAACGTGAAGGAAGAAATATTTAAAACAGTTTATACACTTTGTTTTATATGTAATGTCCACATTTATGTCCACAATGTACTTAATCATAATATGAATAAACTTAATAATACCTTAACATAGATCTCGAACACCTATGGCTTAAGTTACAAGTCAATAAACCTATCACACTACACTACATCATTTACTGAAGGAAATGCTAAAATCAAATATTGTGTGTGTGTGTACTACTTTTTCAAAATTAAAACTAAATATAATACCAAAAGGAGGAAAGAGTTTTATTAAACTATTTCTAAAATGATAGGGGAAAAATAAGATTTGAATTTTTAAATAAGTTGTATTAAAAAAAAAGAAAAAACCTAAAAAATTAAAATTAACAAACAATTTTCAATAGTTGTTTATTCTTACATTAAAAACACGATAGTAAGTTACAAACGAACGTTTTTAATTTTTAAACGGAAAATATAATAACGGTTTGGAGTTGATTCAATACGACTTTTTTCAAAATGTGTTTAGTTAGTATTTTTGTTAGCCATGTTTATTTACATTTTTCGCTTCCAATTGTAATTTTAGTTAGATATAGGTAATATAAAGCGTGAAGATTATTGAATACTTGGGGTTTACCGTCATTTTGAAAGGTAAAGGCTGGTAAAATAGGAACATTTTTAACAGTGTACCCAATATATATTTAAAGGAGTCTTGGATGTTTAATTCAATGCTGGTCTTAACCCTAACAGAAGACTGAGTATTACAGTGGTAGGTGTTGTGGTCACGCTTCAAACAGGCCAACTATCTCGGAAATATAAGAGAATCAGAATACGCAGTGCATAATTCATAAGGCACTATAAGTGATTTAGCAAGAAAAAAGTCAAAATATTACATTTTTTTTTTTTTTTTTAAAGTGAAGGATAAGTCTGTAGGAATTTACATCGTACTTTTTCCAATTGAGAATGACAAAGAAAACAGCAGATTCAAGATATGAATTTCCATTCAATTATGTGTTGATGTAAGTCACAGCTGTTGACCCATGCAAATCATTTATTTTAAGAGCAATTTTAAGCAGTGGCCACACAAATTTTGATACCTGATAGAAGTAGGGACAGACAAGAAGCTATCAATCTGACACGAAAATCAGGAAAAAAAACTATGCTGGAATCTTGCCATATAGGCCTACAAAGGTCAAGATTTGCATGTTATAGCGCCCTCTATATGTCCATTCCCACAGAGAGACGTGTTAAACTAGATTTTTAAGAAAAACCTATTTGCCCACAATGAAATTTTGTAAAATTTACACAGGATGAAGTCAATGGTATAAATAATCCAAATTAGTTGTTAAAATTGTGTTGTCATTAGTGTTTTATTCTGGTTTTGTCATAATAAATCGACTTTCAAACAGCTGTGAAGTGTCCGTATGGAGCACAGCTGTTTGACCCCTACAAATTGTCCTCTTTTATTTTTAGAACAATTTAAAACAGTGGCGACACAATGTTATGAAACTGATATAAGTAGGGAACATGCAAGAGCTATCCTCTCTGCAAAAATCCATTTTGTTGGGAATCTTGCCATATAGGCCTACAAAGGTCATGAGTCTATGTGATTAGCACCCTCTATATCCCTTCTCCATAAGCAAAGACTTGAAAAACTAGATTTTTAAGAAAAATCATATTTGCCCGCAATGGAATTTCGTAAAATTTACACAGAATGTAGTTAATGGACTAAATATTGTCAAAAGTGTGTCGCCGGCGATAATTTTGTTTTATTCTGGTTTTCTATAAATGAGACTATCAAACAGCTGTGGGAGAGTAATGACTCAAATATCCAATTTTGTCTTTATTGAGTAACTGTCAGTCTTATCACTTGCAGGATATGTTGGGGTAGCTATACTTGTGGCACACATGCATCTGATTTTTTATGATTTTTTTTTTATTTTCTGTTTTTGCAAATCACTGATAGTGCCTTTAAGATGGCCCCCACAACTGTGCTTTAATCACATTTTATTGACATATGCAATAATCTTCCCCTGACAATGGAATATATCTCTTCAGATGAGCTATATATAGCTAACTTTTATATTAAGCTTAAATGCTATTTTAGTTGAACAGATCGTAAGGGATACAAATCTTGTTATAAACACCTTTGTTCAAAAAGGCCATCTACCTCTATTTTAAAAAAAAAAAATTCCCATGATCTACTCGATAATGCAATATGTCTCTTCATGACGAGCTATATAGCTAACTTTAGTTGTCGCATCCCTTCAGGCCATTAGCTGGCCTGGCAATGATGCGGCTGGCCTGAATCATTTCTGCAAATTTAAAGCAGATCCAAATTGTTGATGTAATCAAATTATTTTTTTATTAAGTGATTTTTTGTTAGCACTGGCGAGCTGATGTACCAATTGTGTAATGACCTTCGACAGTGCTACGGAATGTGGGTCAAGGACTGGAAGAGCTTCCAGGCAAGGGAGGTTTCTTTTTAATTGCTGACTGAAGCTGATGGGGCCATTCACTTGCAAACAATTCAGCAATGACAATAGATAGGAAAAAATATACTGAAGGACTTGTATATAATGGGAAATTATTTGATTAATGAAGCAATTAACAGTACAACAGCAACCATCAATTTCAAAGAACTTGCTGGTTTGATAAAAGAAACAGGTGGATGGGAGTAAAGCACAACAAATTTGGTGTCTATTCGGTTAATTTGCATAAACACGGTGAAGGTCAAGTGTATACTCAGTTGATTTGCATACACGGCGAAGACAAAGTATATGGCATCACAACCAATGTTGAACTGAGATTCAAAATTGGTGGCTCTCAGAAATACATTGCTGCAAAAAAGGGCATGAACTTACTCACTGTGAAAAATTCCTTACCATGAAATTAAGTTTTTATACAGCCAGTGAAATTTTATTCATTTTATGTTGATGTGCATGCCAGCAAACAGTATAGGTGTGGATTCAAGCATCCCCCACACATATATCATATATACCATGGACATTTGCCTGTTGTGTTAGTATTACACTTACATATCTATCAAACTACAAAAGCAGTAAGAGTTGTAGTTGTCATTTTCTTAAAGAGAAAGATTCATGTGTGTCATAATTTTGTTTAGCTACATGCTATCTACTGTAGATAGCAATTTAGAGGTTTTTTATTTTCTTTGGATGTGCCATCAACTACAGTGGTTAAAGGTTGACTCAGAGATTTCAAAATATAATTGTTTTGTGTATGCACAGTATAACAATGCCATAGCTAATGTGTATAACAAAAATTCCAGATCCAGAATTTTATAACAAAGTTGTGATTTTCTATGTGAAGGACTACGATTTGAGCTTAGTTATTTCACACAGTGGTAACTGAAATGGTTCATTTTCTCCAATGTGCTATCTAATTACGATAACACTCACAGATTTAAGCCTTGCCTTCATTTATCTAATGCAGATAGCACTCACAGATTTGGCCTGCCTTCATTTATCTAATGAAGAGCACTCAATTTAGGCCTTGCCTTCATTCATCTAATGATATAGCACTCACATATGTAGGCCTTTTGCCTTCATTTATCTATGAAGATTAGCACTCACAGATTTCGGCCTTGCCTTCCATTTATCTAATGAAGATAGCACACCCCCCCTCACAGAGTTAGGCCTTGCTTCATTTTCTAATGAAATAGCACTCACAGATTTAGGCCTTGCCTTCATTTATCTATGAAATAGCACTCACAGATTTAGGCCTTGCCTCATTTATCTAATGAAGATAGCACTCAGAGATTTAGGCCTTGCCTTCATTTATCTAATTAAGATAGCAACTCCCATATTAGGCCTTGGCCTTCATTATCTAATGAATATAGCACTCCACATATTTAGGCCTCATCTGTACAATCAATTGCTGAGACAAGCAAAAGATTTATTAACTTCCTTCAATACATTATCTTCTGAGGACAGATACAGAGTACAATTGGCCAAAAGGATTTCTAGTTAAAACTACAGACTAGAAGTGACCAAGATCAATTCTGGTCACCAAAGGACCATAGTTTTTAACAACAATATATGTTTGTTTATATACGTCATCTCACATACAATGTTCCCCTGCACAAAATAGGGGGGGGGGGGGCTATCTGGAAATAGTCCTCAATTTAGACTGTGTAGACGTCTTTTCAGTTCTAGAGCGTGATAGTTTTTGGTCAGGTGTAATGAGATCCTATTGAAGGCAATCTATTAATCGAGCATTTCAGTTCTGCCATAAATATTAAATATGCCGTCATTTATCTAATGAAGATAGCACTCACAGATTTAAGACTGGCCTTCCATTATCTAATGAAGATAGCACTCACCGATGTAAGCCTTGCCTTCATTTATCTAATGAAGATAGCACTCAGATTTAGGCCTTGGCCTTCATTTATCTAATGAAGATAGCACTCAGAGATTTAAGCCTTGCCTTCATTTATCTAGTGAAGATAACACTCACAGATTTAAGCCTTGCCTTCATTTATCTAATGAAGATATCAACTCCATATTTAGGCCTTGCCTTCATTGATCTAATGAAGATAGGCCTCTCACACCGACTTTAGGCCCTTGCCTTCAATTTATCTAATGAAGAAGCACGTCAGATTTTAGGCCTTGCCTTCATTTAATTCTAATGACGATACACTCACAGATTTTAGGCCTTGGCCTTCGATTTATTACATGAAAATAGCACTCGACAGATTTAGGCCCTCAGCTGTACAATCAATTGCTGAGAGCAATCCACAGAGATTTATTAACTTCCTTCAACTGTCCTTCAGAATACATTATCTTTTGAGGACAGATTACAGTACAATCTGGCCAAAAGAGACTCTAGTTAAAACTCCAGACTAGAAGTTGACCAAGATCAATTTTTCTGGTCATCCACAGGGACCATAGGTTTTGTCACAACGTCATATGTTTGTTTATATACGTTATCTCACTATACAATTGTTCCCTGCACAAAATGAGGCTATCTGGAAATAGTCCTCAATTTATACTGTGTATGTACAGTCTTTTCATTTCTAGAGCGGGATCGTTTTGTGGTCATGTAATGAGATACTATTGAAGGCAATTCTAGTTAATCGAGGCATTTTCAGTCGTTCGGCCATAAATATTAATAACAAATTTCTTTTCAATATCCATAAAAAAAGTTCACCACCCCTTTTTCTTTCTCTGCAGTTCTGCTACCTACTGTTTTATAGCCGTTCAGAGGTTAATTTTCTTTGTATATGCCCTCAACTGTAGATAGTATTCACAGAGTTTTAACTATTTTCTTAAACCTTTGCTATCTCAACCTGCAAACACAAATCACAGACTATTGAAGTTCTTTCATTATCTACTGAAGATAATTTTTCAACGGTTTAGCCATTGTCTCTTGACTCATCAGTGTCTGATGTAATTCAGATGTTTTTTATTATTTTCTGTAGCCATTATATTATCTATTCCAGATATCAATTTGGAGAGTGGACTCCTGGTTTTGGGGGGGCTCACCTGGCCTCTTCAAATATACTTGTTTGAAAGTTTTTTGCAATTTGCCATAAAATATTTGTAAAAGCCCACATAATAGCCCTTTATTTCACTTTGCCAGCCTAACCCTTGATGGCGCTCTTCCTCAACTGATTACCAGACGCGATACATTTTGACAAAAAATCAAAGAAAAATTCAGAAATATTTTGAAAAATCACATATTGTCCCCTTTTAATTCAATCTGCAAGCTTAACCCTGAGGCACATCAATCCTCAAATGATGCAAAAATACATTCCATTACAAAACTCAAAGACATGTTTTTTTTTTCCAGAAAACTTTAAAAATCACATAGTGCCCCTTTAATCCATTTTCCCTCAAATCATCACATATCCAATTGAACTTGTCTTGCCGGGTCCAGAAGCTAACCCACCCACCCACCAAATTCATGAAGCATACACCCCTGAGACACAGAGAAAAGGGAATGGACAGATGTTGGCAGCAGACTTGGTCTATTACAATATAGATGCTATCTACTGTAGACAGCAATTCATTTTTAATCGTTTTATTAGCAAGTTTACATGTGTAAAAGACTTAAATGTTAAAATTATACTATTTTAAGAGCATGTTTTTGAAAGCTGCCACAGACACGCCCGGTCTTGTGATTATAATCAACTAGAATTTTGTTCATTTCTTTGAACTTAATTAAATTTATAAGTAGATTCCACCTGATAATTATGCTACCTTTATTTGGTCAGGGGATTAAGATTAACCCTAACGCGGCCGAGAGGAAATGAAAAAAGGCAAACAAAACTTGGTACCCCAACCAACCGTCGGAAAATGCTTTTTCGTTGCATCTGGGCGTCAACAACTATTTTTGGGCGCGAAAATGACTCTCATTTGGCTCTCAATTGCATCTGGGCCGTCTTACCGGAAAATGACGCGAGGATTTTCGTTGCACCGGGCCGTCTTCCCGGAAAATTACGCGTGTTTTGTGTTGCATCTGGGCCGTCGTTCCGGGAAAATGACGCGATGTTTTTCGTTGCATCTTGACCGTTATGACTGGAAACTGATGGATCTTTTCAACTGCACATTTCGGAGGGTTGGCCCGCAGAAGGCGCATGCTTTCATCAGGCGGTGACACTGTACAAATGCCACTAGACAATTTTTTGATGTCGATGGTGATACCCACGCATTTTCGATAGCTATTGGTTAATTATGATAACGTATTCATTACGTAAACCTGAGCATGACGTATCATCATAGCGTCACCACTACTATTATGTACGTAATAGCGCCACTCACGACTGGGGAACTTAAGCTCAAATTTCAATGCAGATCAGTTGCAGTACGCATCCATTATTTATTTTTAATTTAAACCTTAAAAAATTAATTTTTTATTTATTGATTTATTTATTTACCCTGTTTTTATTTGCATTGTTCACGCTAGCGATGTTTCTCGTTGCATCGGGACGTCTTTCCGGTAAAATGCGCTATGTTTTTCGTTGCCTCGTCTTGGGCCGTCTTCCGGGAAAATGCCCTATGTTTTTCGTTGCATTTTTTGGGCCGTCTTCCGGAAATGGCGTGATTTTTTTCGTTGCAAAGTCTGGGCCGTTAAAATAAAAATGAATTGCCTTTCGTTTGCTTTGGGCCGTCGGCCGCAAAACTCACCCGGTCCCTGGTTAGGGTTCATGGAGGGGCAAGGGACAAAAGATTTTTCTTTCGAATAACACATAGCCAAGTCAATCACTATGTCTGTGTCTATGACCAAAGAGTATGGTTGCCACCCAAACTCAGACAACTACAAACGCAATTCAGTCCATATTAGTGTAGCTGTGTGGTGGCGGCAGGTGAATTGATGCCCTTTAATGTTTCCAGCCAAGATTTTGAACAGGTGATTAGTGGCCGTCTGTTTCTTCTATTGTGTGACAAGGGGTAGAATTTCGTCGCTGTGTGCGAGATTCAGTCTTGATTCCCCAAATCAAATTTTGGGGAATCACCTAATTCGCTACTGTGTTCAGTTCTCAAAGTTTACGAGAATCAGTATTGATTCACGCAAATCAGTACTGTGCAGTTGGTATAATAGTTCCTATCTTTCTTTGCAAATTGGCCATTCTTTTTTCCCCTATAAATCAACTTTGTAATCGGATTAAATGCTGGCGCAAGTCACCTGCCGTCATTCCATGCATTCGACAGGTCCAAAACTTTTTCCCCGCTGCCCCATCATCGTGAATCTATTATAATGCTCCTCTTCTGCGTTTACCCTAGTGTAAGAATGCTAATCCACCAAGGACCTGTCTGAATCTATTGGGATTCTCTAAATGTACACAACATTTTACAAGTCAATAGTACTTAAATCAGTGCCCCACATAGAATAGAAAATTAAACGAAAGTTGGTACATACCGCAATGCTGTTAGGCCACTATGGACGCATACATTCTCATCTTTGCTAGATACCGACCCAGATTTTGAGAGCATTCCCCAAGTTACCATAATATGGAGAAGCTGTGCAGGTCTACAAGCAGTCTTCCCACAACAACCTGGTTTTTATCCTTGAATATAAACATGGAATCGTGATTGAACCCATAACAAGCAAGACACACATGGACTGGTATCCTGCCCGGTTCTCCTCTATCCCAATATTGTTCTTTTGTTTTGTTTGTTGCTACACATTGCATTGGAGAAATTTAATTTTTGTTTCTCCCCCACGATGCATGTGAACAAAGCCCTTTTCTCTTTCATTAGTATCATGGCGAGTCCTTAGTACACGCACGTACTGGGTTAGAACGCCAACATTTTTTTGGCTTCAATAACGTTCATCAATGCGTCATCGTCCTACTTTCCTATATCTAATTATGGGACATTCAGAGATTGGATGATGATCATAACTCGTTCGTTTTGCTTCTAGTTCTAACAGAGGGTGACCAGCAAGATAATTATATACTGAAAACTCCAATTGGATCTAAAACTCCATTCAATATTAACCCCTGAGATCGACAACTCAGCCGTTCTTGGTTAAACATAGGAATTAATTGATATCTTAAGGCCAATCAGAGACAATGGTAAAAGAAACTCTTAAAGGTTTGTACATATATTTAGAGGTCTATTTGGATTGTTCACTCAGAGTTATACCATGCTCTATCATGTAATGAGCCAATCAGAGATACTGTAAGAAAGGTGGTAACCCTCAGGGGGGTTAAGATATTTTGGTATATTTTCAGTTTCACAGTCCACTGTGTTAATTTATTTTGTCCGAATCCAGACATTTATACCAAAGAATCAATCTAGTTTTAAAAATACCCAGACAGATTTATGTCCTATTCATGTGGGTTATTGTGATTGGGGTCGATTCCACAGTAACAGAAGGACATTCAGACTCTATTTTGGGACTTAACTGCAAAAACCAAAGAATTTTTATTACAATGTCAAATACTACTCCATAACTTGGCAATCCTTGGTTTTAGGGTTTTTTATTATTTCACCTTATAGCTGCCATATGAAGATTTGGGTGAGGGTTAGGGTTTAGGAACCCGAACCCTAACCCTAACCCTAAACCATATAGGGACTTCGACCGTGAGAATGCGAAATTGTTATTGCACAATATCACCACAGGCAGGGGCGTCCCCAGACCATTTTTAATGGGGGGGTGTTGAGTCTCTGTTGCCGACAAAACCATGGTCCGGATTCAGGAATTATCAAATTTTTCCCAAATATTTTTTCACTCAGTTCGAAATTTTGAAGGGGGGTAAAGTTAGTCGACTAGTCGACCGTCGGCGCACGTTGCCTATTCAGTCTTTCAAAACCGAAATCCAAACTTATGGATGCCCAAAACAGCCATCAAAAGTGTCCATTTGCCGACAATAATGCCGACAAGTTAACGTTTTGCCGACAGAATTTTAATGGGGGGTGTCACACCCCACCACACCCACCCTCTGGGGACGGCCCTGACCACAGGTCAGATATAGGGATGGACTTCCATCAAACTCTGGTTTGCCAATGAAGACATAAATAGGACATATTTGACCTCTGGATGACCTTCAAAAACAAAATGACCTCATTCTGATTTTTGTGAACATTTTTGCCTAATATAGCAAGATTATTTTCACAATGTTTCAGCTCAATTTGACAAATTTGAAGCGATTTGCAAGTGAGCTCATTTTATCATTTCATGAAGCACGAAGTTAATTGGTCAAAGCATACGATATGAGTGCAGTAAGCGCAAGGTTAATTATGTTTACCACCCACAGATACATACACACATTCACAAAACCATAATCTATTATTAAAGTAACCCTAAGTTACTAGGTGACTTGTTGATATGCAAGTAAACAACAAAAAACATTTTGTTGGTGTGACAGACTAGAAATCATTTGCACAAAAAATAACCTAGGATGTGATACAAAATTAAAACCCCCAAATTATCAAAGTAGTACCGTACTGACCCGAGTATAGTCCCATGCTCGATTATAATCCCACCCCCAGTTTTGAAAGTATCTGAAGAATTATAGAAAATCCTGTTATAATCCTACCATAAGTTCTTTGCTGAAAATCAATAGATTTTTTTGTTAAAATCATTACTGTTTTGATAGTTTCTTGTTGTGTTTTTCTTTACAAACTTAATCAGGTCAATGATTCAGTTCATTTACAGGTCTTTGTTGATCACATACCTCATTTGACACTTGAAAATGTCTGAAATAAGTTAAGCTCTTAATTCTGACATTTTGATGTTTGTGTTTTTTATGTTAGGATGGAGATCCCATTATAATCACACCCCCTAAATTCAAGCTAATTTCAGCTTAAAAACAGGTGGGACTATACTAGGGTCAGTACAGTATATTGTATTAGATTTGAAAAAAAAAGGACTTGGACATATTTTGTATTGATTTTTTTTAATGACAGGACAAAATGTTTTTGAGTTGTCAAATTTGTTAGGGTTGGTTGCGTTACACCAAACAAACAATATTTTTTCTTTTAGGCCTCAGCCAGCATACAAGATTACAGATCAACCAATGCCTCTTTAAGCTTTAGTAGAGCAAAATGCACCTGTAAAGTTTTAATGACTCTCTTCAGTAATCTATTTCTCTCTATCTACATCTTACCACAGTTAACAGGCTGAAGTTGGCCCTGGATAGCAGATTTCCCAGGTCCTGCATTTCCGTGAACGGGGATATATGCGGTGCAAAACCCTGAAAGAGGAAGAAAAATAACAATCAGAAAATCCACACCGATAATCAAACAGGTCGGTCACATTTGCATTCATGTGACTCATACATGAATTCCAGGCGATTGCATGTTTTGGTGCAAAGCACGTTGCATCGTGACACCGAATCGGTGGGTTTAACGATTCTTTAGGAAATCTGATGAAAGGGATATCATTGAAAGCAACACAGCACTTTTCTTCCATAGAATAGTACACTTTTTCTGGTTAAACATTCACATGTTAAGGGTGAATTATATATTTGATATGTGCTTTTAACCTGAGGTGTCAGATAAAGAGCACTTTGATGTATACAGGTTCTGAATTTGGAAGGGTGGTTCCAAGTAATTATGTCATCAATTATCAGATAGAATCAAGTAATAGTGAGCACAGCAGATGCCAATACAACCACATTTCAAGGATCAACAATTGATACTATTAGTTATCCCCGTTTGTTCATGCAATATGAAAAATATCAGGCCTCGTGTGGTATGGCACCAAAACCATTGATATTTTTCGTATTGCATAAGAACAAACAGGGGGTAACGAATTTATCATGCAGTAGACATGAATTTACTAACAATATTATTAAAACAAACTGAGCCTCATTTTAATTTCATTTATTTAAATTCTTAGGCCTAGCCTAATGCTCAACTTTTTACCCTCAGCCTTTCTACTTAGTTCTTATGGAGGCGAGAGCAGCACGAATACGCTTGCAGTTGCACGCACCGTATCGCATGGCGCTTACACAGATACTGGATTACGCTCCGGCCGTCTCTCTATATGTAAACTGAGCGCACGCGCTTGATACTGATAAAGCACTGTATGATACGAGATATATTACTCAGGAGAGCTGAGTAATACGGAAAATATCTCAAAGGGCTATCAACCAATTAAATTACAGTATTCATGTCTACTGAATGATAAAAGAGGTTACCTTGAATATGTGGAAATGAAGGAGATGAGGCAAGGTGTTCCAACTTGGCATGGGGAGGGGAAACATAATGAGAAAAAAACAGAGTTAAGTAATTTTTTTTGAATAAAAAAATAAACAGATCAAAGGTAGGGAAAGTACTGGATCCTAATCCTATTATGAGTCCTATCAGAATATTCAGATTTTTTGCAACCCCCCCCAAAAAAAAAAGATGATTCCAATAACACAGGAAGGTTGGCAGTATGAAAATTGTCCAAAAACTAATGGTTGTTAGTGAGATACATTTTATTTTTGTCACCAGTGGCAGTGCCATTGATGGGGGAGGGGGTTGGGGGAAGTTAGGGATTTTGTTTACCTAAAATTTTCTCCCCTACCCCCACCCAGAAAAAAAGGACTTTAGCATTTTTGGGCCAAAAAATGAGGAATTGGTTAAAAATCAGTTACAGTTTCATTATTCATCCATTATCGTATACCCAACTAAATAGGACACAATTATGGTACGGAGGGTTTAACAAAGCAAATGCTCGAGATTTTAAACCCTTAACAAATAAAAGTGACAATAAAACCTTAAGAGGTAGAGTGCAAGACAAAAGACACAAAATAGACCGACACATGCACAAAACAATAATGTGAAGACAAGACAAAACAAGGACATGTGAGGATTGACAAAACAGTGTGTTGGCAGAATTAAACTAAATTACATCAATATAATGGGGAAAAGTTGTACATAATAATAATAAATCCATAACGGGGGATGGCCCAATATAAGGATATGAAGTTTCATCTGATAGATTGGCCTTCCACTCCAAAACCCCATCTGCAAATAGACAGAGTGATATGTCAGAATATTTAGATCCTGTGGGATTTTCGTGCCAAAATTGATTCCATCGGCCAACCTTGTCAATCTTGGGGGGCTGACCTCAAAAAAGTTAGGTGCCACTCCCCTCAACCACCACGCCCCCTTCGCCATTCTGAAATCTGCAAAATGGCCTCCAAACCCCTCATTATAATAGTAGTAGGATTTTTTATTCCTGTCAGTTCATTAGTTTTTGGTCGTGTCGATGATTCCTTCGTTCTGAGAGGTTGTATCTTTACCCAATCATACAATAGAATTCAATGTCACGATACGGATCAGATTAAGGCCATGGTTAAAAAAAGTCCCTTTTCTCACAAACAAAATAGTACAAGGCAAATCATTGAATAAATTCCAAACACCAAACTTGAACAAACTTTGAATCATTTTTCAACATAAGAAAATGATACAAATACGTTATTATTACTCACCAAAGTTTTTTTTTATTACGTCACTAAGGCACATAGGAAAACCTGATAGTTTACATGTATTCGGTCTTCTTCCAGAAAAAAATAGCTTAGTCCATCATTTACGACTTTGGAAGTTTTTGGTCAAACAAACTAAAATATTTACGTAGCCTAACCTTCCTCTCACCCAGCCTCGATTTTCATGACACTTTATTTATCCGTTCTTTGATTGACTCCAACAAAGAAATCGATAGCGTGTCTCATATTTTACAAACAATCTATTCCAAATTGATCTGGTATGACCTTTACATATTCGATACAAAATAGTTCATGTAAAATGGTTAAAGCAAATCTATTCCTGTTGACAAAGTTGAGCATTTCAGCTGTAATACGGCTTGTTCGTTTTTTTTAATTGTGGGCCTTAATTTTATCCGTTATCGTGACATCGAATTTTTATTGTACTGATTGGTAAAACATGAATGGAATAATCGACACGCCCCAAAACCTTGTATGAACTGACAGGCATAAAATCCTACTAGAAAACACATACTGGTCACCATATGTTGAAATTTGTATTTGACGAATTTGTGATATTGTTGGTAATTTCCTCTCTGAGAGCTTAAATCGAAAGCATGGCGCGGAATCCAGGGAGGTGGGCGGAGGGGGCCCGCGCAGCCTCTCAGTAATTCTGCAAATTCTTGCAAAATTAGGGCCCATTTTGAGCTATTTTTGGGACCAGTTCCAACAGCCTTTCAGTTACATCCCCCCCCCCCGAGGTATTTTTGGACGTTTTTTTTTTCAATTCAAATCCTGGATCCGCTCCTGGCAAGAAAAATGCTCAAACAAAGTTTCCATAGGACCACTTAATGCTCAAAGATCCCATAGACTTCTGCATATAGCAAATTGGTTTTGTTACCCTTATGCATGACCTGATCTCAACCAATTTGTCAAGTTCGCAACCCTTTACGAAACAGTACGATTCGGCTAACAGTACCATAATACGGACCAAAATCGCATATAACCTACATTGTGCTTGTAACGTACTTCATGTCTTTCTTTTTTCAACTCCGATACATCTAGGAATTAATTTAAACTAAATGGCATAATTTTCAACACCCACCCACTCCACTCTTCCATCAGAATAATTCATTGGTCAACAGAGACCGCCTAATTCCCACAAAATACATTCATCGCCAAAACTATATATCTCAATTTCATCCTCTCTCATTAAAACTTCGACTTTTTCAGAGTCGACACTCTTTCGAACACTTGCTTGATAAAGAAACACAAGAGTTTTTGGCTGTAACCGGTTGAAATTAATGGAGTAAGATTCCTCAAGATATATTAAATGTTCTCTGAGGAATATTCAGAAGGTTTGACAAGACCGATTTAAATATACACTCTGGTTTGAGAATGTCATAGGATTGTGTTATTGTTCAGTGTTTGTAAAAATTTCAGGAACGGTTAATGCCGTTATAGGTTGAGGTGAAGGTTGGGTTGTTAAAAAGCTAAGGTTTGTGGGACAAAGAAAGAGCTGATTGAGGTTTGTTATACCTAATTTTGTTACTCAACGGTAGGTTGACCCCTGATCAAATGCAGATGATGTTTTCTCCATCATGTCACTATTAATTTCATGGAATAAAAGTTAAAGGGGATGGCCCGATTGAAGGATATGAGTTTCATCTGATAGAGTGGCCTTCACTCCAAAACCCCATCTGTAAAGTGTCGCACTGATATTTCAATCCGTTTTGATTGCGAGAGCTAAAAAAAATGATTGTTGAAGCCCCATATAGTACTGTGTAAAATTAATATTGGTCGACCAAAGGGCCAAATTTTCGCTCAGAACTTCCAAACCCCCCACAAACTCCCTAACTAACTTTTGCCCACTTCCTTTATACTCGATTTCAAGGGTGGTAAATGAGAAAAAATCGTAGCTTTCTTCTGACCCAAAAATGGTTGAAACACTTCCGTTAAAATCTAGGGCTTCTGGGGACGAGGCCATTAACATGGGGATGGACCTTTAAAGGCACTATCAGTGATTTGCTTTAAAACAGAAATCAAAAAAAATTATCAAAAATCAGGGATTTTTGCATGTCTGTAACAAGTATAGGTATCCTAAATAACCTACAAGTGATACACCCAAAAGAAAGCGCCTAGCCTAATAAGGACAAAATTGGATATTTTAGTCATTACTGTCTGTCGGACACATACGACAAACGTAATTCATGGAGATTTCATATGTTTGAATACGCTGTTAGTCCTTCCATTTCTATCGTTTTCAATTGGGAAAAAAAATAACTTAATATATTCTACAGACTTATCCTACAATTTTAAGCTATTCCTGCAAATTTTAAATATTTTTGATCTTTTGGCAGACACTAAAGTGCATTTTTAATCCTGAGGATTGTAGTTAGGCTTACCAGGGGAGGGCCGGCCAAGAAATCCCAAATTTTAGACGCGCATTGGGTTTTAAATGTAAATTTTTATTCCACAAGCCGGTAGCTGAAGAATCAACTCCACTGTAGGGTATTTTGTTGATTTTTAGTGAAAACCATGTCCGACCCACTAGCACAAAAAATTGGTTTGTGGTTTGCACTCCAATTGCTGTAATTCTTTGATATTTTTGGTGAGTGCTATATTGAATGAGGCTTGGCATGCCATCGACTGTTAGTGACCAATCAACGTTAGGATTTAAAATGAATTACTATTGTATCAAAAAATTAAATCATTATTAGATTTGAATTCGAATTATGTGATTGAATCAAAAGGTGTATTAAGTCAATCTACAATGCACTGGTATTAGGAAATGTCACTTCAGTAGGTCTTTTTTGATTCCAACAAAATTTTTATTCTGACACATAAAACATTACATCGGTAACTCGGACCGCTTGTGTCGCCTGCAGTCGCGTTTGTGAAGGATAAGGTTAACATGACCTCGTGACCTTGATATTGACCTTTGACCTCATCAACAAATGAGGGATCCCATGTTGCACTATGAGCAAGTTTGGTTCCCAATGAAATCAACTTTTTTCAAATGAGGTCAATTTTTACATTTTCAGCCTATTTTACAACTTGACCCACATGACCTTTGACCTGGTATGTGACAGTTTGACCTCATCAACAAATGAGGGATCCCATGTTGCCACCTATGATTCAAGTTTGGTTCCAATTGAACTTCAACTTTTGCAAATGGGGGGGGGGGGGTGGTAAAATTTTTAATTTTCAGCCTATTTTACAACTTCTTGACTCACATGACTTTGACTTGGCAGTGACTTTTGACCTCATCAACACCTGTGGGGTGGCTGCCATGTTGCACCTGTTACCAAAGTTTGGTTAGAATACATACAAGTAGGAGGATAATAAGGAAATGTTAACAATTTTTCAACAACAGACATCAAACAAACAACAGACGAAAAACAGACTACAACAACAGGGGACAAAGTGATCCCTATGGTCTTCATGCCTTAGGGAAGGCGACACAAAAAACACTGGACTTATACCTAATTTTAAGCCTCTAAGTGCTAGTAAATTAGGGAATTGTTTGATTGATTTACAGATAAAACAATCTATAATGACTCTCCATCACTCCCCCCCCTCACCTCCACTCCCTCCTTTCCATATAGACAACTATGTCCTCTATCTACGTACGTTCTTGAAAAGTATTGTAAATTTATCATAAAAAAGCTCTCTATTTTCAATGTTTCCAATTTGTTTTCTTTTCCATTGATGTATTACGCCTCTACTACAACAGTAATTTCAATTTCAAATGTTTAAGAGTTATTAGAATAAAATGCTGACCAATATATTACAGGCAAATGTTAACCTTTTCACAACAGGACATCAAACAACAGACATCAACCAAACAGACACAACAACAAGTGACAAAGATGTAGCCTTTTAGTGTCTTATGCAATAGGGAAGGCGACACAAAAAACACTGAAATTCTCCCTAATTAAGCCGCTAAGATGCTAGTTACTTAGGGAAAATTGTTGGATATTACAGATAAAACATTTCTATATTGACTATCTCTCTCTCCTCCCCCCTCCCTCCCTTTTCCCTTCTCCTCTTCCTCTTCTTATGTCTTCTTGAAAAGCCACTCACTTGCTAAAATTTATCATAAAAGCTCTATATGTTCAATGTTTCAAATTTGTTTTCTTTCAATGATTGTACGGCCTCATACAACAACAGTAATTGCAATTTCAAATGTTAAAATGAGTTCTTAGAATAAAAGTTGACAGAAATTTCATACAGGTATAACTCTATTTTGTACAATCACATGGTTTCTGGCTTAATCAGTCAAACATTTGACATTGGAAACTAAATTTCAAAAAATATTTGTAATTGCAAAAGTAAAATATAACTAAATTTCAAAAAATATTTGTCATTGCAAAAGTAAAATAAAATCAAAAACATTTGTCAGTGCAAAATTAAAATCAAACTAAATTTCAGTTTTTGTATGCAGTCCAATTTTCAAATCATTTTTCTACTTCAAAATATCAACAAAATCAACCATTCCAAATTTTGAGTTACATTTCTCCAGCTGTTTGGAATATTGAAAACAAAATTGTGTAACACAGTGACCAAGAGAACAGTGTTTGTGCATGTGTATGTGTAAGTGTGGTGTGTGTGTGTGGTGTGTGTGTGTGTGGGGGGGGGGAGATAACTGTAGAGTGGGTCACCATCCCTTTATGTTTCACACCTCTAATTAAACTGCAATTTGAATTACTTAGACCGGGGTCACACAAGGCTTTTTTGTAGTTTACTACAATAGTACTACAGTAATACTACAATAAAGGCTGCGTGTGACCGCAATTTAAGACGACATGTCGTTGTTGTACTATAGTACTGTCGTAATAACTTAATGATGATAATTTCCGTCGTTGGGCAGCTTTCTACCATGGTACTGTCGTAATTTACTGGGCAAAATCGCTGTGTGACCGCATTTCGTAGTTTACTACCATGCTTACACAATGAACCGTGTTGTTGACCTCGTGCTTGTGTGTCCAGAAATGTCTACGACACGATTACAATAATCTCACCGTGTGACCGGGACCGTCGTATAATTATTACAGCAGTAATAAGATTATTACGACACAACGACGAAATATTGCTCGTGTGACCGCGGTCTTAGTTCTCCATCCAGGTAGACAAGGACAAATGTCTATTAATCTTTCCCTGGATATGGCCAGAGCACAAAACGAAATCAGCACCGACTATTTGCATAAAAGCACCGGCCATTTTTCCCTGCAGAAAGAGATATGCCTAAAAATCTGAATAAAGTGATTAACACTTCTGATTTAAATATGCTCCTTTAAGCAGAACCCTAACCATAACATCTACCTGAAAAGTGCAGCCATTTTGATTTTTTTTTGGGGGGGGAGGTAACTTAGTTCCAATGATTATAACCTCAAGGCTGACGTTATTTTTATCACTGGACATTATCGTATCTCTGACCTGAGGTTACAACAAGAACATCAAAGTTTTGATTCCGTTTAACAGTGTGAAAAAGTGGTTCTCACAACTCAAAATTACTGCTTGTGATGTAATTATGATGCTTTGATCTAAATTCAGCTACGGACGTGTTCTTGAGTATGCTAGTTTTCCTTTTGCACATTTGGATGTCAAAATCTGACGTATCTGTGGTACATTAAATTAACATTTTTGTCGTTATTCCATGTATCTGGTGTGAATGAAGTCTCGCCATGTTTATGTCCACATTTAACGCATGCGCTTTGCACCAAGACTTATCGATGTATTTTTGATGGTTTGTATTAAAGTCTGACTGAGAGATTTCGAAATATTATTTTTTTGTGTGATAATGAAAAATAGTCAACTAGAACTAAAGATAGTAACCTAAAATACACAATTCCGAAATTTGAGATGAATCAGATATTTCGTTTTGATGCAGTAAACATTTATGTGTAGTATTACGTCCCATAGGATACTGTGTATAACAAAAATTCCGGATCCGGAATTTTATAACATAGTTGTGATTTTCTATATGAAAGAATTTGATTTAAGCTTAGCAATTTCACACAGTGATTAGTATATGGACAAGCATTATGCACAAAACACGATATTTTTGGAAATTGAGGGCGCCCTCCTCAGGAAATCTCTGAGTCGGCCTTTAAAACTATAGATCGATTATTCATAAGAGATAGGTATTGTAGTCTCTATTCCAATCATGGTTACAACAAGAGGTAATGCAACATTATGCACCCGATAGAGGTTGGTCTCATCAAGCATGTCAAAAGCATATTTTCACCACTGATCTCTACATCTTGACCCCTGACCCCATGCGATACCAGATTTCGGACTTAGACTGAAAACGTAAGATCACATACCTGATGAAAATCACTAATTTTGGATCATTTTAGTGGGAGTCAGCAAAAAATACAGGTCCCAACAGCATTGTAGAGTATGTCAAGATAAAATGAGTCAACAGTCAGGTATTTCGGACACCTTAATGGATGTTAAAAAATTACAGATGCTCAGCAGGACTAGGGTTAACTTAGATATGTGGCCCACTGTCACTAATTTTAATAATGCCCGGCAGTATGGTTGGGGGGTAATTACAGGTATGAAATCTTTATGCATTCAACATATTTGAGACAAACAAAATGATACCAAAGCAAATTTTTGGGAAGATGTCAGATTTTAGATGCAAGATGAAACCACAGTAACTGGAGGAAAAATCCTCAAGTGAAAGTATATGCAGTAGTATAACAACTGGGCGAGGGTTCCCTTGGTTCATAATTCCATGTTGGACTGATACAAAACCACATCAGTCCCGATCTTTAAAGGTGGTTGTTCCGATGTATGTGTATTGTGTTCTCTACTTGATATGAGAGCCTGGCACTTGCACATACACCCCATCAAGTACCGTGGGAAACAAACTTGCGGTTTTGATGGTAGACGCAATAATGCATGTCGCAAAGCCCTATTCAATACTGTGCTTATTTAATAAAGTGGTTAACCACTAAAACAGCGGTTTTTTGTTTATATCTTAGGATTGAAATGGATTCGAGGGCTCAAATTTCAGGACGATAATGAGGAAAATACGGCCTTTCGTCTGATATCAAAATCGATACTACTTCCGGGTAAATCAGGGGGGTCCCAAAGACGATCGGAACACGCCCCTTTAAATGCTGACTCTCAGATTTCAAAATGTATATTTTTTTTGTGTAGTAATTAAAAATAGTCAACTAGAACTAAAGAAATTCCCCTAAAATGCTCAATTCCAAAGTTAGAGATGAATCAGATTTTTGGTTTTTATGCAGTACACATTTATGTACAGTATAACAGTGCATAGGATACCGTGTGTAACAAAATTTCCGGATCCTGAATTTTTAAACAAAGTTGTGATTTTCTATATGAAGGA
This sequence comes from Ophioderma brevispina, assembly GCA_023653785.1. NCBI lineage: Eukaryota > Metazoa > Echinodermata > Ophiuroidea > Amphilepidida > Ophiodermatidae > Ophioderma > Ophioderma brevispina. The sequence continues at coordinate 7,326 of JAMKCH010038125.1, read as the reverse complement.
CTTCGATTTGAGCTTAGTTATTTCACACATTGATTATTATATGGACAAGCATATGTATATGCAAAAAACATGATTTGTTTGAAAATTCAGGGTGCCCTCCTCAGGAAATCTCTGAGTCAGCCTTTAATAGAACTGCAAAAGGTCATAAAATCATGGCCCAACTGGTAAGCAAGCTCGGCCCAAACTGGCAAAAGGTAAAGGAAGAACTTCTTTCTTTCCCTACGACTCGGATGTTAAAAAACTGGTTGGTTGTGCCCTCCTTTGGAAATCACTCAGTATACTTTTAAGGTTTAGTTAACCTATTTAAGCAAGCTATCAGCAGTATATCCAAAGGCACCAAAGCAGGGTGATTTTTCTATGGTACTCTCACCATTTTATATCTCATGACTGAACCCAAGCCATACTGCAGCTCATTGGGATTCCAATTTCTAACATATTAAATCAAGTATTTTCCCCTCCCATTTCGACAAGATGGTTTGTCCAAAAAACGGCTTTGGATAATTGTTTCTTTTCATATTTAACCAGGCCACATTGAGCACAGCAGTAAATAGCACAATGGGAACGAATTGTATTGATAAAAGGGAACTCCCCATCAGCCTCTTTGGACAAGCCTGGTTTGAAAATTCATCTCCTGTAGTTCATTCACAACACTTTGACATTTTACATTTGTTGTTCTTGCCTATCCTACCAATTTATACTATTACAAAAAGCACAACAATTTAATCAAACTTAGTCAATTGCAAACTACTGAGAAAGAGGAAGCAAAACTATTTTGTTCATATATGTATACTAATTCACACGAAACCTGTCATACAGTATATGACATTTACCACTATTGTATCTTTAAAATATAAATTAATATCAAAAGAGAAAAATCTCCGAAAGTCCGTGCCAGGGCATGGCAGTCATTGGTGCAAGCACTGATATAACTACTCAAAAAATCCCCATTGAAATAATTTCCTTTTCTCTTTCTTTTAAATAACATTTTCTTTGAAAATAAAAACTTAAAGGATCCCTCAGTGGATGAGAATGTAGGGAAGCATTTCACAATTTTCCACTCGAATCCCAGTTGTATCCTTAGAGCCCGAAAGGGCTTCCCCCAGGGGCGCTATGTCAACAAGTTTTTTATCTGCATCGCCCCGATAATGTCGCAATTCTAGGAATCAATGTTCGCGGCAGAGTCAAGCACTAAGCACTTGAGATGGAAACTCTCGCACACACACTGAATACATAACGGTAACCTCACAGGTGTCAGCCTCCACACTGCAAGCGGAATTACACGTTTCTTGCTAGAGGCAACCGCATCAAAATCCTAGTCTTTTCGCAAAATAATACAGGGTATTTACCTCTGTTATTTACCTTTCCATTCCAATATCATCTAATATCACTGCCTATGTGTGCCATTTATACAGTTTTTGTTATGGTTTTCCCGTGGGATTTTTCCAAAATTGATTTTATTAGCTAACTTGTGTCAATTTTGGGGTCGGATTTCAAAAATCGTAGGTGCCATTTTTTTCAAAACCAAAAAAGAAAGAATTACAAAATTAAAATTCAAATGGCCGCCATTTTTCAGATTTTTGTCCCTATATCGCGGCTTAGGGGCAACTTAGAGGAGTAAAATTGGTGGGGCAAATACCATGGTTGTGATACTAGGGATTCCGTTAAAAGCATCGTCTTACATTGTAACTTGATTTTGTTTGGCTCCATCTTGATTTCAAAATGGCCGCCAGTTTAAATTATGTTAGTCTATATCTTGGCGTTTGAGCAACGTGGAGAGTAAAACTGGTGGCAATACCCATGTTTTGTGCCTCTAGTGATTCCATTAACAGCACTGGTTTACTTGTATCTAATTTATTTTTGCCGCCATCTTGGATTGTTCAATGGGCCGCGCGTATCTAATCCACTTGTTACCTGGAATTTTCTAATTACTCTCTGAAAAATCAATAATTTCATCTCCACCAATGATGTTATCACCAACACAAATATTGTGGAATGTTCTCGTCCCTCCTTGTAGAACTGACACAAACACAGCAATTTCTATTGCATTTCCTGGACCCTTTAAATGTATGAAATGTACCCAAATAGCAGTATATAAATTACAGATTCTACTCTTTTTAAACAATAGCCTTTAAATACCTGAATTTGATCTTGGATTGTCTTTTCATAAAAAGAAGATTATATTCACCATACTTCGTTATTTCGGAACTTATTTGAGTGTCGCATTAATCAATAATTATTTTTGTGAGCAAGAATTGAATACTCTCATGTTATTCACCTTTTTTAGAGCCAAAAACTTTTATCATGCAAACTTGACTAAAATGCGAAGAGATGTTTTTTTTCATTCCATCACAAAAAAAAAATAAGGCTATTGAAATTCCATTAAGGCCTACATGATTACATGGGTTACCTAGTACCTTAGTCAGGATAGAAATTAAGTTCTTCGCGGCAGGTGTAAGAGTATACTCATCTATGGAGCTGAGACATTGGACCATTACTCAAAAGCTTGAGGACAGGACACTGGCTTTATATACAACTTCTTAGACGAGTATACGTAACTCATCTGGAGAGATCATATTTCCAAAAATGATGTATATATGGGATATACACTCCTATCCGAAACCATTAAAAAGAGACGTCTCCAGTTTGCAGTCACTGCATGTGGACACTGACCAACCTATCTTCTCTCACCCTGAATTTCTGGACACCACCTGGAGGAAACCTAACCGTGCAGGATGGAAACTTTAAGTTTATCCTGATGTCATTGCTAAAGAAACTGGACTGTATGCAAGTGAAATCCAGCACTCATGAAGGATAAGACAACCGTTACAATTTTGCTCGGCTGCTTTTTCGACGTTCCCGTCTACGGACTACAGTATGAATGAGTCAGGATACCTTCTGGACTTGTTACTTTTAATCAATTGTGTACTAAAGTCACTACTGCTTTAAGAGCGCTGTTCTGGCAAATGTGCTGGCATTTGCTGTTCTTGAAGACATAAACCACTGCAACAAAAAGTTTTCAAGAAATTTAACGATGCTGTCTGGTCGAAACTATCGCAAAACGCAAAGTTCTTGAATACAACCCATTGCAATCACATCACAGGTTGATCTTTATCCCCTACTCTTAGATATTCCAGCAAATGTTTCCTCCCCTAGACAGACCTATATTGTTTGCTTCAACTGGCTGCCACACACCACGTATGTCAACTGTGGCGCTTCGCTTTTTCCTTTTCCGGCGATAAAGTGAAACTCGCCTGGAAGGCTGTTTGTTTGAAGACAAATCCATGAGGTAAATGAAACATCCGTGTTCTGGCGAATATACTCTATGATCCCTGAAAATTTTTTGTCCCCGTCAGTCTTGGACGCATCAAGTACATGCATTTTCATATTCATGAAAAGAGCTTTCCCAAGTAATCTGTCAGTTGAGGCTTTGCTTCAATATGAGACAGCAGACTTTTCAGTGGTACTAATTTGATATTAGTCCGAATCTCTGATGTCACTTACCGGATCAATGCCAGCAGACTTTTTGCCCTGTGTCTGAGCTTTCAGTGGGTTACATCTGTCGAAGATATCACTCCTTCATACTCATAACACTCTTACAGATGCTTCGAACAAAGTTTTGGCAAATAAGAGCGTGTACGATTGTTGACCTTTATTGATAACTTGAACAACTCCATGGCGCTATATGCACCATTGTATTGGATCTCCATCCCGCTTGATGCATCAGCCTGTGTTAAGTCTACTTGAGAGTCACTCGGTGGTTTCCCTGTTAGACTCATCAATGACATGGACAAAAGTATCTTTGGTAATTGGGATTAAAAGAAGGCCATCTGATGAGAAGAGTGGGGATCTGCGGATAACAGACAACTCTGATAAGCTGTTCCAATTTTTGGTCCACGAACAGATTTGTGAATGGAATACTCTACCTGACTTTGTCACCATGAAAATCACCAGATTTTAGAGCTTTCCCAATTTCTTGGTCAGTGCATCTTAAACACTTATTGGGCATGACAAATTGGTACAAGTCGAATATTTGTAGAGAACAGGAGCAAAGTAGTATTTGTTGCCTCCCAAGGGGATGGCAACTGAGACCCAAGCTCCCCACTCACCCTGTCTACTTGCCTGGAATCAAAGTAGACAGCTCTTCCTGTTTCATATAACTCAGAGATTTCTTTTCTTTTGCCAATATCTGCGGAAGGGCCTGACCAAGTGCAGGTCTGATCTGATCTCGGAGATTACTCTCTTCAAAGACAAACCCACCATATCTTCTTGTCTCATACGAAGCCTATTGTGGAGTTTCGTGACATTTCAGGATTATGGTATACTACACGTTTCTAGCGCAAAGTTGCTTCAAAAGGAGTTCTAGCATACCATGATATTGGTTACCCTTAGCAAGTGCAAAGCACTGTAGGCCTATAGAAGGCAGTAATACCTCTCTAAATGTAACAAGTAAAATTTTTCACTCCCCACAAGAGTGAAACCTTGTAAAAACCACTCCAAAATGAGTGTTTGTACTTAAAAAGATTATATTTCCACTCAAAAAGAGTACAAAATCACTTTCAAAAGAATGAGTGGGATTTCACTCGTTGGGGTGTTTAACAAAGGACAAACACTTTTGAGAGTAAACGAAGACAACATGAAAACAGTGAAAATCCACCTTTTGGAGTGTATTTCACTCTTTTTGAGTGGAATTTGCCTTTTTAATTATAAAACCCTCAGTTTGGCGTGGTTTAAAAGATCACTCTTTTAGGAGTGAGATTTTCCTCTTTTACTTTAGAGAGTAAACAGTTGGAGGTCTCCTTAACAATCTTGTTTCCATGATGGTCACTGATGATAATCCGGAGAAATTTACTCTGAACACTACTGGTTTGCAGTACTCAGGAAAGAGGTTTTTCAATACCGGAAAGGTAATCAAAGACTGTAGTTCTCCCATAACAATTTTAACCCAATCTCTGTGTCCCACTTGCTCCACCACTATGTCTTCTTCACTTAATTAATTTTTAACATAACACTCATAATATTTAAAATATTGAAGTTTGATCAACCCAAGCTAAATAAAGTGGCTTTAAAATAAGACTTACTGGAAGTATTCAATCACATTTAGCACTCCAATTGTTACAAACATATCAGATTTAACTAATATGAAACAGCTCCATCCTATAGCAGTCCCCATGCAGTTTACGCAATGTCTTTAATTATCCCACCCGTAAATTTACCAAAGAGCCGGCGCAGGTGAAGTCGCACTGAGTCTGTTATACTGGCGTCTAATTTGGCTTATCGGATTATAAAAATCCAACGTATAACGGATAATAATATAAGATCGGCAGTTTCCCTTTTGACCCATATAATTGAAACATGGTCGGATTTTTGAAATTCAAGATGGCGACTAAACTAAATTAGATACAAGTAGGAAATTCTTTTAATAGAATCCCTGGTATCCACAAACATGTGTATTGCCACCACTTCACTTTTCCTAACGTACTCACAGCCAAGATATGGGACACATTGTACATCATGCAATCGAAAAAGGAGACCATTTGAAATTCATGATGGCGGCCAACCCAAATTAGGCAATCAAGGCAATGCTTTTTAGTGGACTCTCTGGAATACAAAAAATGGGTAATTTCCCAACGCATTTTTATTCTAAGTTGCTCATAAGCCTAGATACAGGACATAACATAGTTGAAAATGCGGCCCTTTTGAAATTCAAATGGCGGCCAAACCAAATCATTTACAATTAAGACGTGCTTTCAATGGACTCCCTTGTATCGCAAACATGGGTATTGCCACCATTTTCCTCCTCTAAGTTGCTCATAGCCTGAGATTAGGAACAAAATATAATAAAAATGGCTGCCATTTTGGAAAGTCAAATGGCGACTGAATGCGTGGTTGAAAAAAAATGGCACTAACTTTTTTGAAATCAGCACCCAAAATTGACAAAGTTACCTAAAATCAATTTTGGCACGAAAATCCCATGGGATCTAAATATCTGACATATCCAAACTATACTACTTGCTCTAATGCCTGGGATTTTTAAGATTGCATTGTCAACACCTATCTAACATGATTCCCTAGCGCTACGGACCTATTTGATTGGCTAATTACAGTATATGGGTGACCCCCCAATAAATTCAACCCATGAAATATCATGGGTTGCATATTTTGATCACCCTGTATAACCTTATGAACCACCAATCAACTGTAAAATGCCTCCAATATGGGTCTAAATTTCAATCTTCTGGTATAAGAATTACCCTTTTTTCATGCCAATTTCGGTATAGATGAGTTGTTTTTTCAAAATTAGTCAAATTTCCTTAATCTGAAGCCAAACGCTTTCTAAACATTGTTGGAACATTCAATTTCCTCAACTTGAAGCTAAAAATTTTCCAACTCTGCTAAAAAAAAGGCATTTTTTCAGGAACAAATAGGGACATTAGTCCCAATAGGTCATCGGATTATTCTGTGTTCAAAGACTAGAGAGCAATATAATGACCCTAAGTGACCTGATTATCTTTGACCTCATCTGTTAACCAGTATAAGACCCCTTGTCTCACTCAATGAATCATATGAACTTGTGCCATCACTGCACTAAAAAGATTCATTAATTTGAAACAGTGCACCAAAGTTGTATCCGAAATGTTTGACACACGACAGACATGTGGACACAGAGAGAGTGGCATAACCAGCTTTTTTTTTTTTTTGCTGAGGGCAAAGGGGCACATATGTAGAAAATCACTATTCCACAAGGTGACCAAACTTGGACCCCCCGGGCTTAAAAAGGTGCATACACAATATATAGAATGTCTAGTTTGATTGGTTACTCAGAGGTTTAATCATGTTGCATCATGTAAATTATCCAATCAGAGTAGTTTGGGGGGGGGTTTTTTCTGTAACAAGTGGTACACCTCTGGTAATTTTCTCTCTCACATCAGATGGCTACGTGTTTTTTATGTGGTTCCGAATGAAACCTTTGTCTATTGCTCTTTTATGAATCTGCAATGCCCCTGATTTCTCCTACTATATTTATCATCCACTGTGGCAACCCTGGGACGATACTACTCACCCAAGGGTATCTTGTTAATGAACATCGGTTGTTTCTTGCTATGAGCACAGTACGCACATTGGGCTCCATACACCGCGCTTCTAGGTTCTTCTTGTAAAGTGGGCCACAACCGCAAAAGAGTTAAGACACTGACCCGCTCCACTTAAGTTTCCGTGCATGTTCCCACAACATATATTCAATCTCGACTGGAATAAACACTCTTAAGACCTCTTTGGCTCTAAGAAAATAGATGCGTGGATTAACTTGCTCGTTCTTGCCGATAAAAC